>BQNB010098288.1:0-25192 GCA_026074375.1 Tanacetum coccineum
AACCTCACATTTTTTATAAAAATGTCACAAATTTTTTTATAACTTTTACAAAACATTTTTAGATTTAAAAGAAATGTTTTATTCAAAATAATTCGTTATGAGACTGAGTAAAATAAGGATTAAGCAAATTACCTAAACTACCCTTTTCACCACACTAATTTTCTTTCCATACAAAATCTATAATTCCATGTGGCATAACTCTATTGGCTTCTTACTCTGTCCTACATTAATTACTATCTTATAAGACCTCATTCTATATATACATACATATATATATATATGTATATATATGTATATATGTATATATATGTATATATGTATATATATGTATATATGTATATATATATATAGCGGGGAACTAGACATGCATTTTAGGTGTTAGTATTATAGAGTATGACACTTTAAAAGAAAGTTAGAAGCTAGACACATGCAATCATTATTTTTGTTGATAGAAATAATGCCTAAAAACGTTATTAATATTTTTCGACCTCTCTACGTTTTGATAATCACAAAATGTAAAAACGATCAATGAAAAATTATTTGTAAACAAGTAATAAGTAGTAAATTTTTATTTCGAAAATTTAATCACTTAAAGGTATGAATAAATAAATGCTTAATGCATTTTATGATCAAAGGAATTTTTATTCAACCTCACATTTTTTATAAAAATGTCACAAATTTTTTTATAACTTTTACAAAACATTTTTAGATTTAAAAGAAATGTTTTATTCAAAATAAATATTTTGAATTCAAATTTTCTACCTAAAAACGGCTTAGAAAATGTACAAAAAGACAAAAAAAGAAGCATCTAGGCTGGGCATCACCTCTCACAGAAAAGACAAAAAAGGGAGCGACCAGGCTGGGCGACCCCCTTAATTATAAAGGCGACCCCCTTAATTATTAAGGGGACCAACACCCTAATTAAGGGGGCCGGCCAGACAAAAATCCCCCTCAGTTTGCCTATAAATACTTGACTATTCTCCAATGATTTTCTCACCTTTTGCACACACTTTCTTTCTGTTCTAAATCAATTTACACTATCCTTTCATTCCCTTGAACATTTAATCATAAAGCTTTGTTTTCCAAGTGATCCAAGCTTTGATCCTCACGTGCAAGAGAAGAATACTTCGTACCATCAAGTGAAGAAGTATTATAGCTTAGCATGTGTCCTTGCAACCTTGTTGCAATTGTATCATATCTTGTAAATCTTTTGTGTATATTGTGAAGGTGTGTATCGTAGTTGGTATATTTAAATTAGATGTGTGATCATTGTAAGTAAGCAATCGGGTGATATAAATGTAAGTAGTGTTGGATTGGTGTGTTCAAGATAGTGTTTAGTTGAAGTGAAGTTGTGAAGAGAAGTATAGAAAGGTTATGAAGTGAAGTGAAGTTGTGGAGTAAAGTGAAGTTGTGAAGTGAAAAAAAAGTAGTGTGGTGAAGTGAAGTAGTGAATTGTCGTGAAGTAGTGAGGTTAGTTGTGATAGATTGGTTCTACCTAGGATTAGAACTCGATATTACGCTTATGTCGGAAATTGGTGTAAGGTAAGTTGTTTACGGTTTTTTCCTCCGCCTAAATGGAGCTTAATGACAACGTTAAGAAAACACACGAGTTTGTGCTCTGAGAGTTGAAGTAGGGCAAAGAGGTGCTTCGTTACCGAACCACTATAAATCCTCATGTATTGTGGTTTGATCTTTCCATCTCTTATCTCTTATTATCATACATATTCTCATATCTTGTATTACTTATTTTTATAGTTTAAATTGTTCAATATAGTGCACGATTGAGATTTACAAAAGTTTGAATCTAAGTTTTATAATCCAAAGCAAACATAAAATGTAAAAAAGCGTTAAACTAATCAACCCCCCTTCTTAGTTTTTCACAATTTGTATCAGACCACGTCAAAATATTTTTTTAAATAAACTGTGATTTAAAACATGAATCGATCTATGGAAATCGGAAAATATTTAAAAGGCAATATATTGCAAAGAACACCACAATTTGAATTGTGATGGATTTATTTATTGGAAAAATATTTCGAAACTTGTGTGAAATCAAAAAGATCCACGATCTTTTCATGTATTACCTATGGTGAAGTTTTCATCTATTCAAATAAATCTGCAAACTAAAAAAGATGAAATTGTACCATTTGATAAATAAAACGATGATCTTAAAAAAAACTTGCAAAAAATAATGAAGCTAAAACGGTGATTTATAATGCTTTACCACGTAAAGAATATGAAAGAATTTTTATATGTAAAACCGCAAAAAAATTTGCGACACGTATTAATCACTCACAAGGTATAGTCAAGACAACGATAATAAAATAGATCTCGCTTGTTCAAGATATGTAACAATTTACGATACCGAAGAGAATCAATAATAATGCTTTTTGCTAGATTAAACATTATTACTAGTCTAAAAGCACTTGACATATCTATCACTTGATGAACTATATTGGAAACTTGAAAGTTATTAAGTATAATTAAGAAAGATTCTGAAAGGTCAAAGGCAACAAGAGGAAACAACTTAATCACTTGCCTTGAAGGCCAAAAGAATCAAGTGAATGAAGGATAGTTCGACTTCCGATAGTGTAGACGAAGAAATATGCCATGGCCGTACACAGAATTCAAAATTTTTCAAAAGACGATGAAGATTTGTAAGACAACCACAAGACGAAAGAAAGTAATTTCAAAGAAGTAAAAATGACAAAAATGGTAAAAGTGAAAGAAAACGCTTTAGATGTGGCGATCTGAATCATCTCATTGAAGAATGTCCAAAGTCGCCAAGAAGAAATAATCAAAGAGCTTTTATTGGAGGAGCATGGAGTGATAGTGGTGAAGATGAGGAAGAAAAGGCTAAAGACGAAACTTGTCTTGTAGCTCAAGCATCCAATAAGATATGCTTAGGAATAAAATTAGAGCCCGACGAGTGGATAAAGAATAGTAGGATGCTCGAACATAATGACGGTAGCCCCCCCCCACCGAAAGTTGTTGAGAATCGATCTAGCTCATCTAGGATATCATAACCATGATCAAGCGGAATAACAAATAAAACAATCATAGTTAAGAACAAGGTGTTACTAATAAACGTTAAGCCTTTCATTGTATTTGATCAGGATACAAAGGCTTACTATACTACTAAGCTACTAATAAGCTAACTATAATCCTAGGCGTTTTACAAAGACTTGACGCCTAGAGTACACACACACACCTTTAGGTTTACATTGTGAATTGAATAATTAATAAACCTAGACGCCTACCTCTCTTTATATACTAGAGAGGCTAGGGTTTACAAGACAAGATAAGAATAAGTAAGATTAGGAAACTATAAATCAACATTAAATACTATTTGACTAATCTTCAATCAGCATTAATGTTGATCTTTATCTTCAAAATCTTCCATCTTTTGTTCTTTTGATATTTAGTCTTGTAGGTCCTTCATCTTTTATATCTTTTGTCATATCAACTCAAAGTATAATTCCCAACAATCTTCCCCTAGTTGATAATGACAAAACTCATAAGCACAAGCTTCCCTTGAAGCTAATATAGATGAAGAACTTCCCCTAAATCCATGCACTCTTCCCCTTTTTTTCATAATCAAATAGGAGTGCATGTAGATGATAAAACAAATAAACAAAAATAAGCTTCCCCTTAAACGAACATGTTTACCATCTTTTGAACCTCGAACTTATTAAGCTCCAAACAGTAATCATTAAGAAGATCATCTAGGTGCGCTTCCATCATCCATACTTACGTGACCACGCAATTATCAGCTTAGTTGTATCGTATGACTCTACGAGACTGTAACAATCGTCCACTCGTGTTCAAACTTTCGTTAACACGTGATCAACTGTTACCTAATAGAAAGTAGCCCATGTTCACGTAATTCTGCAAAATGAAATAGTCAATTTATCAAATACGTAGGCGGCACAATGCCTGCAATCTTAAGTGTTCATCAAAAGAGTGTCCTTGTCGCATATTTGAACGAAATCCGCTGCACCGAATGTGCATACCCGTTTCAAAGACTATTGCACCAAATGTCATCAAAAAAATAATCACCAATACGAGCCTTTATCCACATCATCGTCCGAGATCCAAACACGTCCAAAAGTGTGTGTCGTCCGATATCTGTCAACACTAGCGGTACATACTAGTTATATCGGACAAAGCAAGCGGTACTATCAAACGGTACAAACTTAAAAACTGCCATTTTAGTGACCCATTTTTCTGTCACTAAAACTGTTACTATATAGTCACTATGCTGTCACTTTATTGTTGCAAAACTGTCACAAAAATCCATGCTCCTTCCTCCCATACTCTTTAGTGACACATAATTTGTCACTGTTTTGTTGGGGGGGGGGGGGGGGGGGGGGGGGGGGGGGGGGGGTGGAGGGTGGGGCTGTTCTTTTCATCAATACAGCGGTAACTATACTCTATAAAGAGCGGTACAAAGTTTATAAGGTCGGTACAATCTGTCCATACAACCGGTACAAACGATGAGCAAGGCAGTACGAAAGAAAAAAACATACCATTTGTGGCAACATTAACCAACAGTCAACAGTTCACGAACATGTATACTAGGCAGTACTGAACCCGAAGCAGAATAAATCATGTCCTAATAATCAGGGATAATATCAAAATTTATGGAAATAAAATCCTATTCCTTAAATTTAGTATCAAGACCCCAACTACTTTCAAAAATCACGGACTTTTCCAAACGCCATGACGTATTAAATCCCATGGAATACGTATTCCATATATACATCATGAAATCTCCAACCCAACTGTATCATCATCAAAACTTGAATAATCGCTCATGTACCATTCAAATAAAAACATAATATACAAACCGCTGTACATTGAATAATCCTGCTGCATGCTTTCTACTAGGGTTTATAACAACCCTAATCTTTTTCATTTTTTGGTTCAAGCAACAATAAACTCAATACTCACACGCCATAATCCGAACACAAACAGATAAACATACATAATCTCTTCTTTTCTAAAATAGTGCTTACGAAACACAAGCTTATTACATCTCATTTATGAACATTGTGGTTCCAGACCTACTTCACTATAACCGCCACATTGATCCCTCTCAGATCAATCACAACAATAATAACAGGGTTTGAAAAACGAGCTATTATTAACCAGTAGAAAACAAAAATTGTAACTCAGCTATAGATCATCACGTTTGATCCCCAGATCACACTCCCCGTAGCCAGTTTAAATAATAAGGGTGTTTGGTCCTAGACCAAAATGCGGCATTATTATGTTATGCAATAAACAGCTTATGAAGAACAAAATCAAATCAAGCAGAGATAAATATGATCGAACCATATCATTTTCAGAAATAGGGTTTTGTGGCCTTCAAGAACATCATGGACAGCAACACGACACCTTGTAGATCCTAGATCGAGAGCCACGAGGCTCTGATACCACATGTTGAAAATCGATCTAGCTCATCTAGGATATCATAACCATGATCCAGCGGAATAACAAATAAAACAATCATAGTTAAGAACAAGGTGTTACTAATAAACGTTAAGCCTTTCATTGTATTTGATCAGGATACAAAGGCTTACTATACTACTAAGCTACTAATAAGCTAACTATAATCCTAGGCGTCTTACAAAGACTTGACGCCTAGAGTACACACACACACCTTTAGGTTTACATTGTGAATTGAATAATTAATAAACCTAGACGCCTACCTCTCTTTATATACTAGAGAGGCTAGGGTTTACAAGACAAGATAAGAATAAGTAAGATTAGGAAACTATAAATCAGCATTAAATACTATTTGACTAATCTTCAATCAGCATTAATGTTGATCTTTATCTTCAAAATCTTCCATCTTTTGTTCTTTTGATATTTAGTCTTGTAGGTCCTTCATCTTTTATATCTTTTGTCATATCAACTTAAAGTATAATTCCCAACAAAAGTTGTTTTCTACATACAAAGCGTATAACGGAGGGAACGTCATTTTCGAAAGCAATTTACGCGGTAACATCATAGGCAAATGTACGATTTCTCATGACTCCCTAATTATTGAAAATGTTGAGCACCTAGATAATTTAAAATTTAATTTGTTTAGTGTTGGTCAAATATGTGATAATAAATGTAAAGTAGTATTTACCGAACACGATAGCGAAATAATCAAAGACGAAAAGGTCATAGGTAGAGGAATTAGAAAAAGAGGGCTATATGTGATGAAATTAGAAAATAAACCGGAAGATAAAATATATCTTGAAACTTTAGATGAAAACTCTACTTTATGGCATAAGAGATTAGGTTACGCAAATATGAAATTAATTCAATCATTGGCTTCTAAGGAATTAGTTAGAAATCCACCTAAGCTTAAATTTGATCCACACTTTTGTGACGCTTGCAAAATTAGAAAGCAAACTCATGGTAGTCACAAAGCTAAAAAAATAGTATCAACAACTAGATGCTTAGAATTATTACACATGGAACTATTTGGCCCATCTGCCATTTGGAGTTATGGAGGAAATCGATACACCTTAGTAATTGTAGATGACTATTCTCGATATACATGGACTAGATTTTTAGGAAATAAAACTGAAGCTTTCGAAGAGTTCGAAATATTTAGCAAAATGATTCAAAATAAATTAGGATGTTCTATAGTGTCAACTAGAACGGATCATGGTCAGGAATTCGATAATGAAGTACAATTCGGAAACTCTTGTGAGTTAAACGGAATTTCTCACAATTTCTTCGCTCCTCGTACTCCATAATCAAATGGGGTAGTAGAAAGAAAGAACCGCACTCTACAAGAAATGAGTAGAACTATGTTAAATGAACAATCCATTCCACAAAATTTTTGGTGTAATGCGGTCGATACTTCAACCTACATAATAAATAGAATCACCATTAGACATATTTTAGGAAAAACTCCATACAGTTATTAAGAGGTAGAAAACCACACTCTAAACTATTTCAAAGTTTTTGAAGTAAATGCTTCATCTTATACAAAATATTACCGTCACCAATTAATGACGTCAAAGTCATATGAAGGTGTCTTCTTAGGATACTCTCAAATTAGTAAAGCCTATATAATTCTTAACAAACAAACAATGAAAGTCGAAGAATCCTTAAATGTGACATTCGATGAAACTCCCTCACCGCCTAAAACATCACCTTTGGAGGATGATGATTTAGTCGAAGAAGAAGCTATTTAGGTTAGTAAAACAAGAACCTTAGGAAATGATATCGAAGATAAATCTTTAGAAAATAATGAAAACATAAACATTAAAGAATCTAAGAGTCATACATTAGAAAATGTTATTGGTAATCTAAATCAAAGAACTCTTAGATCACAAGCTCAAGACAAAAGTAATTTATTTTGTTTTCTTTCAACTATAGAACCTAAAAACATAAATGAAGCTTTAAAAAATGAAAGTTGGGTAATTGCTATACAAGAAGAATTAAACCAATTCATATCAAATGATGTTTGGGAATAAGTCCCTAATCCTAAGGATATGACCATAATTGGAACTAAATGGGTATTTCAAAATAAGCTTGATGAAAATGGTGTCGTATCTAGAAACAAAGCTAGGCTAGTTGCCCAAGGTTATAATTAACAATAAGTTGTGGAGTAAAGTGAAGTTGTGAAGTGAAGAAAAAGTTGTGTGGTGAAGTGAAGTAGTGAATTGTCGTGAAGTAGTGTGGGTAGTTGTGATAGATTGGTTCTACTTAGGATTAGAACTCGATATTACGCTTAGTGTCGAAAATTGGTGTAAGCTAAGTTGTGTACGGTTTTCTTCGCCTAAATGGAGCTTCTTGACATAGTGAAGAAAACTCTCGAGTTTGGTGCTCGGGGAGTGGAGTAGGTTTACGTTGGGGAACTAAACTTTTTCAAATGAATGTAAAGAGTGCATTCCTTAACGGTTTTATCAATGAGGAGGTTTACGTGGCACAACCTCCGGGATTCATTAACTTCGCAAAACCTAATCATGTATATAGACTTAAGAAAGCTCTTTACGGACTCAAACAAGCTCCTAAAGCTTGGTACGATAGATTAAAAACCTTTCTTATTAAACATGATTACACCATGGGAATGGTAGATAACACACTCTTTACTAAAAAGAAAGACCCCAATCTCATCATTGTCCAAATATATGTCGATGATATTATATTCGGATCAACTAGTCAAGAGATATGTGATGATTTTGCCAAAATTATGCATGATGAGTTTGAAATGAGTATGATGGGGGAACTAAACTTTTTCTTAGGACTACAAATAAAACAATTAGAAGATGGTATATTCTTTAATCAATCAAAATATATAAAAGAAATGCTTAAGAAATTTGGATTAGAAGACTCTAAGCCAATGAAAACTCCTATATCTACGGAAACGAAACTCACGAAAGACGTAGAAGGTGAGTCCGTAGATAATACCAAATATAGAGGTATGATAGGAAGTTTATTATACTTAACGGCAAGTAGGCCTGATATCATGTTTAGTGTTTGCCTTTGTGCACGCTTCCAAGAGGATCCCAAAACCTCTCACCTTGAAGCGGTTAAACGTATCTTCCGATACGTTAAAGGCACTACGCACTTAGGATTATGGTATCCTAAGGGGTCCGGCATAGAAACCATAGTATATGCGGACTCTGATCATGCGGGAGATTATGTGGACCAAAAAAGCACTAGTGGTATTTGCACGTTTATGGGATGTTGTTTAACATCTTGGTTTTCGAAGAAGCAAACCGCTCTTGCTATTTCCACTACCGAAGCCGAATATGTAAGCGCCAGAAAGGCATGTCAACAAGCACTATGGATGAAACAAGCTCTCGTAGATTATGGCATTAGGTTAGATGACATCCCTATAATGTGTGATAACAAAGGGGCTATAGACTTAAGTAAGAATCCCGTACAACACTCTCGTACAAAACACATTGAGATTCGTCACCATTTCCTTCGTGACAATGTTCAAAAAGGAAACATTTCCATAGAAAAGGTTTCATCGGAAGATAACATTGCCGATATTCTAACTAAACCCCTTAAACGTGAGCCTTTTAATTACTTACGTCTAGGTCTAGGAATGATGGAACAAATTGATTAAACATTTATTAAGTAGTCTCTTTACTATAAATGATTGATAAGGTACTTAAATGTAAACAAGAACAATGAACTACAATCAAAATTAAAATGCCAAAATCGAAAAATTAAGAAAAAATATTCGTCAGATGGGCGGCCCCCTTAATTCTTAACGGGCGGTCCCCTTAAAATTAAAGGGGCCGACCACGTATTTAAGGGGACCGGCCATCTGACAGTAGGTGATTTCTTTTTCTTCTTAAATCTGAGTCTAGGATTCTATTTTGCACAAAATCAAAGATTGGGAACTTTTCAAAAGAATAATCTATATACAAGATTACGTAACCTCGGTTTTGCCAAGGTTTAAATTTTTTCCACTTAATATATGTATATGTAAGTCCCAATACACTTTATCAAAATCCTTCTCACGACTAGGAGTACATGAAAAATCTATTTTCATACATTGTTGATATATGCTAAAAACATTTTTCAAATCATGCATAATCTAATATATATTTTGACAATCTTGATTGAGCAACATTAAATCAAGGAGCACTTGGATTATTTCTTAGGCTTTCTTTTTTTAGAGTCAAATTAATCGTCATTTCACATTTTCGCATATAGGCACACACTAGGGTTATTAAAACTATTTAAATGTGTTTACATTTAAATGTGTTTACAACATACTTCTCTTGTTTAAGAAATCATAAGAGGTTTACAAACTATTAGGAGTATTAAAACTATTTGTTTAATATGGTTTAACCCCCTTGGAAGCTTTTATGTTACCTTCCTGCATGCTTGTCTACATGTTCTAATTGCTAAAATGCCTTTAGTCTTAATCATCTTTAAGACAAATTAAGACTTTGTTTGCCTATTTTATTGCTTGTTAAATATTGTAGTATTAGTTGCCATAAAAATTAGGACTTGCTGTAAAATGACCACAAAATAGTCCACCTTTTTACCATTTCCTGAAAGAAAATAAAAACCTAGAAATTCTGGACACTACCAGGTGGCGGCCCCCGTATCTCAAAGGGGCGGTCCCCTTAAAATTAAAGGGGTCAGTCATATAATTAAGGGGACCGGCCACCTGAAGCATGATTTTTGTTGTTTATTTTTACTTTTTGACCCTCTTTCACCTAGACCCAGCTATAATTTCCCAGAATTCACTAACATTCCTTGGAGTGATTTTCTAACAATGTCCATCCATCCATAACTACATCATCATTCCTAGTATAAATCAACCTTCTCCTCAAAACACAATCACCACAATTCCATCTTGTCTTCTCCAATGTCTTTCCCCTCACAAACCATTCACCCAACTTCAAGGGTTGCCAAAATGTCCATAAGAACCCATATTGGAGAAAGAAGTTGAAACATTGTAACTTCTTGTGTGTGTGTGTGAAGGGTAATTTTTACTTACCAGTAACTCACTTTAACATGTTATCAACCATACGGTGTGTTCCGACCTGTGATAGAGAATGAAAGACAATCTAGAGTAAAACTTCCTACTAACCTCATTCAAACCATGTTTCCACTACTCTCAATGTAGCGTCTCTTCGCGCTCATCTCTAAGCTGAGAGACTATCTCATTGGATTATGGAGTCTTCTGACCACTAATGTTGGACAGCTTCCATTCCACCAAAACGCACTCAATCAAAACTCAACACTTAACACAACCCAGATCAATTCTGATGATAGATTGAGCGTCAGCGCAAGAATCTCACATGTGAGCAGACATGGTTACTATGCTTCAAACGCTCCACCCTGCGCTTTGCAGGTGGGCACTGAGACACACTCAACCTCGTTATGTCCTCATCTCCAGAGAGTATGAGATATATAATATGCTCATGATGACGTGTTATGTTCAACTTCAAGTACCTTTCGCGCAAAAGTGCTCCTAGCTAAGATGCAAGAGCGCCTCTACAACGTAACACTCCCTCATTACCTTACTCTCTAAACTTACCTCACACCCTCAACTTGGGATCAAGTTTGAAACATGTTGGTTATTGTCCCTTGTTTCATATTCCTCCAAAAAAATTTCTAACCTGAGTGAAGATATCAATTGGATTTCTAGGAATATTAGGACCTTTGTAGTTTAATTTTATGTATGTTGTCTTAATATGCTTTAAGCATATTATTTGATGTATGCATGATTGTGTTTTATACATAATTTCTATGTTTAATGAACGATCTTTGGTATTATGCTATAAAGTGTAATTATTTTATTTTTTTGCATTTTTCCTTTCTTTGCTATATGTTAAAAACATTGGTGTTGTTCTTCTATTGTTTTTGTAGCAAAGTTACCATAGCTCGATTCTTTGGTTCCCTCGAACGACAGGGGAGTACACATCAAGGGGGAGCTTTTATTCTGTCGGTTTTACTTACATTCATCGACGACACCTTTTTGATTCTACAAAAAGGGAGAGAAATGAAAATAAAACTCACTAAATACTTGTTTAAAAATAATTTTACATTTAATGAGTTTAGATTTTGTAATCATTAAAAAAAGGGGAGATTGTTAATAGAAATGTTAGATGTTAGAAAAAGATTCGGTCACCCAGTGTATTTAACTGTTTATTAATAGCTCGTAGTTAATAGTTTATCGTATGACTTTCGGTAATTAACCGGGTACTACTACCTGATATATTGTAAGAACTATATAAGCCTCTTCCAACTTTGGAAGAGGTAAGCTAGTCATTATTAATTTTCCATTTAAACACACTTGTTTCTCTCTCTAGAAAACCTCTCATGTGTTTCTCTCTCTAGAAACTAGCCAAGTCCAAGAATCGACCCCGTGTTATGATATATGATATACCACAAGAAATAATGCCTAAAAACGTTATTAATATTTTTTGACCTCTCTACGTTTTGATAATCACAAAATGTAAAAACATCAAATGTAAAATTAAACACAAACAAGTAATTAGTAGTAAATGTTCATTTCGAAAATTTAATCACTTAAAGGTATGAATAAATAAATGCTTAATGCATTTTATGATCAAATGAATTTTTATTTAACCTCACATTTTTTTATAAAAATGTCACAAACATTTTTATAACTTTTACAAAATATTTTTAGATTTAAAAGAAATGTTTTATTCAAATAAATATTTTGAATTCAAATTTTCTACCTAAAAACGGCTAGAAATGTTCCAGAAAACACCTCCCCCATAAAAGACAAAAAAGGGAGCGTCCAGGCTGGGTGGCACCCTTAATTATAAGGGCGGTCCCCTTAATTATTAAGGGAACCGGCACCCTAATTAAGGGGACTGGCCAGACAAAAATTCAACTGAGTTTGCCTATAAATACTGGATTATTCCCCACTGATTTTCTCACCTTTTGCACACACATTCTTTCTGTTCTAAATCAGTTTATACTCTCCTTTCATTCCTTTGATCATTTAATCATAAAGATTTGTTTCCAAGTGATCCAAGCTTTGATCCTCAAGTACAAAAGAAGAATACTTCCTACCATCAAGTGAAAAAGTATTATAGCTTAGTGTGTGTCCTTGCAACCTTGTTGCAATTGTATCATATCTTGTAAATCATTTGTGTATATTATGAAGGTGTGTATCGTAGTTGTGTATATTAAGTAGATTGTGGTGATCATTGTAAGTATAGTTAGATCGGGGTGATCTTAGTAAGCAGTGTTAGATTGGTGTGATCAAGATAGTGTTTGGTTGAAGTGAAGTTGTGAAGAGAAGTATAGAAAAGTTGTGAAGGGTAGAGAAGTTGTGAAGTGAAGTGAAGTTGTGAAGTTGTGAAGTGAAGAAAAAGTTATGTGGTGAAGAGAAGTAGTGAATTGTCGTAAAGTAGTGTGGTTAGTTGTGATAGTTTGGTTCTACCTAGGATTAAGAACATCGCGACATTTTTCCTTCTAGTGTTAGAAATTGGGTGTAAGCTAAGTTGTTGTACGTTTTCTTTCGTCATAAGGGAGCTTGTTTGACATAGTGAAGAAAACTCTCATGAGTTTGATGCTCGGAGGAGTAGAGTAGGGCACAGAGGTGTTTCGTTACCAGGAACCAATATAAATCCCATCGGGTGTTGTGGTTGTGATCTTTCCATCTCATTATCTCTATCTTTGCATACTATTTTCATATCTAGTCATTACATATTTGATTAGTCTTTTCAATGTTCATATTATGCACATTGTGAATTCACATAAAGTCGAATCTAAGTTTTTTTAATAAAACTAAACATCAAATTAAAAAGCGGTAAACTATTCACCCCCCCTTCTAGTTTTCCACATAGGACAATGATAAAATCCCGTAGGTATAATGTTATTAATGACCATTATTTATAATGGTGAAACCCTAATGCCCTAAACCCACAAACCGGGCTTAGGCCTAATTATCCACTAATATGACGATGGTGGTGGGCGGGTATGGTGGCAACGGGTTAGGTTGGTAATGACGACATATATAGTTAAGGGGTGACCAATGGCTAATGCTAGCGATTGGAAGATGAAGTTTGGAAAAAGACAATTAAAGGTTGGGTTGGTGGTGGCGACGTGTTGGAGTGTGGTATCGTTGGCGTGGGTAGGTGATGTTGGTGGTTTGCGACGCTGGTGTGTGCGGTTGGTGGTGGTGGCGATACTTGGTAGTGGTGGTGGTGGTGGTGGTCTGCAGGATCTGTGGTGGCGACAGTGATTATAGGTGGTGGCTGCAGCGGTTGACTTAAAATATAGAACTTAACAGATGAGCGTTAAATATTTAAGGCTGAATATCCAAATTAGTAACAACAACAAAAAAGTTGGCTATCTTTTAGTGAAAAAAATAATATACCTAGATTGAAAATTATTTATAACTTAAGCATTTTTTCATGACATTTGCCCTAAGTACAATTTGTATTGATGTCTAAACTTAGAATAAAGCATTAGCTAAATGTGAAATTATATAGGCTTTGCGTGTTGAGACTTGGAGACCCATATACTTTACATTTTGAGGCTCCATGCCATTACATATTCGCATGTTGGATTGATTGATGAGTATGGTTCGTCTTACTCGTATATATAACTGTTCCGGACGTTCAGTTTCACTTGTATCTTATAAATAATAGTTAATCTTTGTATTACAAACACCAAGATTACTAGATCCTTATCGTGTGACTAGTTGTATTAAAATTAAAGAATATGTAATGCCCCATGTGACAAATATAAATGCCAAAGTGCATGTGCATGTTTGATTAGATCGAATGCGATGGAGAGGTGGTTGACATATAACGACATAACCATTGTATTATTGTAGTTGTTTCGTGTGCAAAAATTGCATCAGTCGTGCATATATGTTGTAATTATTAAATCCAATATGAAAGGAGATGTATCACTAAAAAATGTTGCATCTTAACTTCATGCATAATAGTAGCATAATTAAGATTTATAAGAGCATATGCGATGCATAGCTTTTTCAAAAGCTTTTTTACTATTTTAAAAAGTCTTTCAAAGACTTTTTTGCATTGCAAATTTGAACTTTTCTAAAAGCTCTTTAAAATGACTTGATATACTAGAAGCGTTTGAAGCATTATACTATACACATATTTTAATTAAAACATCACTATAAATCTCTATTTTGATGTTAGTTTCTCTTTGTAAAAAGCTTTTGTCAAAGTTTTATGGCCCGTTTGGTTGGAGGGTGTAGGAGCGTTTAGTCTTAAAGATGCTTTCAAAACTTTGTTTGGTATGTGACATGGATTCTAAAAATAGGCTTCACACTCTTCAACCCTACCATACTCAAATCATGGTAGTATAGGCGAGTTTTTAGTAGATTAGAGGACCCACATCCTTTTTTTCTGTATCTCTCTAATCTCTATATTTAGATACAATTAATCTAATATTAAATATAAATATAAATATAAATATAAATATATAAATACATAAATTTATAATTTATCTTTCTATAATATATTTTTTCCCTACATTAAATTTAAAACCAAATCTAAATCCAAATTTTAATCCTAATCCAAATTCAAATCCTAAACCCGTCTACAAACCAAACAGACCCTTACTATTGAAGACATAAGCTGTCATAGCTTTTTGATATTAAAAAAGTAATAAAATTAAATGATAAAAAGCTTTTCAATGTTTGAGCATTGTGGATAACCTAACCAAATAACATATGGTCATTATATATTATTGTTATTAAGCTTGACTTTAGTTATAAATAAGAATATTCATTAGATTACAACTCACACTTATTGGAATTACGAAATTGATTCCAAGACAATAATGTGAGTCCCTTGTTGAATAGATCTATGCAGCCTATTAAGGATGATAGCCAAGATGTATAAATACAGTTGACTATGTAGAAACACTGATTATGAATACTATGTGTTAATGCGAAATCTTAACACAAGTACTAAGAAAAACAATGAAGAACTAAATAATAACTTCTATTAATCTGCTTTGAATGATTACAGATTACTAACTATTGAGATATGATTTTTCTATGAGATATCTTGAGGTCGTATCTCTAACTATGCCAAGAGGGATCCTTTTATAGACTAAGGATAAACCCTAACAGGCTTACAAAACGCATACATATCTTTTCCTAAAATATCTCATACATATCTCTTAAACGGTACTAACTATTTTCTACTATCGGTACTAACTAATTGATCAGTACTTAACATTTTGTACTATCAGTACTAACTATCACTATTAGTACTAACTATTAATACTGTCGGTACTAAGTTAGGAAAACGTAATTCCTAACAATCCTCCCTTAAACATGAATGTTGAACTCTTTTAACTTCATGTTTCTTCAAATTTATCTTCTTTAAGCTCTTAGAGGATGTATCCAAACACTCTTATCATTTCTTGATCTTTTAAACTCTATCCTTCTTCAGCAGCAACTTTGTCTTCTCAGCAACACAGCAACATCTTTTCAGCAACAATCCAACTAAGTTGGCTTTGTAGTTTTTGGCAAACTACTAGCCATTAACGGATTTGATGTTCCTTTACCAGTAGCCGTTTGCTCTGGGATAGTTAACTCTTTATTTTTTTTAAATATGGTGAGTTATATACCATACAGTTTTTGGTAAACTGTCAACCATCAACGGAATTGATTTGTCTTTACCAAATACCATTTGCTTTTGGACTATAACCAATAAGGAATTGATGTGTGATGAACTTAATGCACCGTAAGCTAGACTAGAATCCATTAAGATAATTATTACCTATGCCATAGCGCATTAGACTTAATTTAATTTCCAAATGATGTAAAGAGTGCATTCCGTAACGGTTTTTATTTAATGAGGAGGTTTTACGAGGCACAACCTCCGGAATTCATTATCACTTCACAAAACCTAATCATGTTTAATAGACCTAGAAGCTCGTTACGGACTCATACAAGATCCTAAGCTTTGGTATACATAGATTTAAAGCCTTTCTTATGAAACAATGACTACACCATGAGGGAATGTAGATAACAAACTAGTTTACTAAAAAGAAAAGACCCCTATTTATCAATTTCTAAATATTGTCGATGACATTTATTCGATCAACTTGTCAAAAGATGTGTGATGACTTTGCCATAAATCATGCATGATGAGTTTTGAAAATGAGTATGATGGGGAGACTAAATCTTTCTTGAGGACTACAAATAAAATAATTAAAGGATGGTATATTTTTAACCAATCAAAATACATAAAAGAAATGCTTAAAAATTTTGGATTAGAAGACTCTAAGTCAATGAAAACTCCTATGTCTATGGAAACAAAACTCACGAAAGACGAAGAAGGTGAGTCCGTAGATAATACCAACTATAGTGGTATGATAGGTAGTTTAGTATACCTAATGTAGTGGGGGGCCGATGTCATGGTTTTGTAGTGTTGCCTTTGTGCACGCTTCCAAGAGGATCCCAAAACCTCTCACCTTGAAGCGGTTAAACGTATCTTCCGATACGTTAAAGACACTACACACTTAGGATTATGGGCCCGGCATAGAAACTATAGTATATGCAGACTCTGATCATGCGGGAGATTATGTGGACCAAAAAAGCACTAGTGGTATTTTCACGTATATGGGATGTTGTTTAACATCTTGGTTTTCGAAGAAGCAAACCGCTCTTGCTATTTCCCACTACTGAGACCGAATATGTAAGCGTCAAAAGGAAATGTCAACAAGCAACTATGGAAGTGAAACAAGCTCCTTGCAGATTAAGGCATTAGGTAAGATGGACATCCCTAACAATTCTGGGATAACAAAGGGCCTATAGACTTAATAAAATCCCATACAACATTCTCGTACAAAATACATTAGATTCTCCACCTATATATCCCATCGTGACAATGTTTAAAAAAGGAAATATTCCAGTAAAAACATTTCGATCGAAAGATAAACCTTGCTTGATATCCGTAACTATACCCCTCAAACGTGAGCTTTTAATTACTTACGTCTAGGTCCCTAGGAATGATAACAAATTGAGTAAAACTCTCATGTACTGTCTCATTACTATAAATATTGAAGAAGTACTTAAAGTAAACAAGAAATGAGCTACAAACAAAAATTAAAATGCAAAATCGAAAGATGATATATATATATATAATAAATATATATATATATAATAGTATTTATATATATAATATGGTATGTGTATAGAAAACTATATATATATGTATAATGTATATAAAATATATAAATATGTATATGTATATATGTAATATGTATATAAATATATGTATATAGAGCTCGTCATGAATGCGACCCCCTTTAATTCTTAACGGGCGGTCCCCTTAAAATTAAAGGGGTCGGCCATACAATTAAGGGGACCAGGCATCTGACAGTAGGTAAAAGTTTTTATATTTTTTTTTTCTGAGTCTAGGATTCTATTTTGCACAAAATCACAAATTGGGAACTTTTCAAAAGGATAATTTATATACAAAATTACGTAACCTTGATTTAGTCAAGGCTTAAGATTTTCTACTTAACATATGTATATGTAAGTCCCAATACACTTTAACAAAATCCTTCTCACGACTAGGAGTACATGAAAAATTATTTTCATACATTGTTGATATATGCTAAAAATATTTTTCAAATCATGCATAATGATCTCACATTTGTTGCCAAAATATATAATCTAATATATATTTTGATAATCTTGATTGAGCAACATTAAATCAAGGAGCACTTGGATTATTTATTAGGTTTTCTTTTCTTAGAGTCAAAATAATCGTTACTCCACATTTGTTACATATAGGCACACACTAGGATTATAAATATAAACATAAGTCTCACTTAAATGTGTTTACAAAATATATAAATTTGTTTAAAGAAATCTTAAGAGCATTACAACTATTAGGAGTATTAAAACTATTTGTATAATATGGTTTCTCTTGAAGGTTTTATTTTACCTTCTTGCATGCTTGTCCTTACAATGTTTCTAATTCTTACTTGCTAAAGGCCCTTAGTCCCTTGATCTTATGTAAAACAAAGATTAAGGACATTGCTTGCCTATTTTTCATGATTGTTAAATAAGTAATATTAGTTATGCCATAAAAAAATTAGGACTTGCTGCAAAATGCCACAAACAGTCCACCTTTTACTCATTTCCGGAAACCAAACAAAAAACCTGGCTTTCTGGACATTTCAGTGAGGCCCCTTAAATCAAACGGGTTGTCCCCTTAAAATTAAAGGGGCTCGCCATATAATTAAGAGGACCGGCCACCTGAAGCACGCATTTTACTGTTTCTTTCTACTTTTTGACCCTCTTTTATCTAGACTTAGCTATAATTTCCCTGAACTCACCAACATCCTTTGAATTGACTTTCAAACAATGTCCATCCTTCCTTAATTACACCGTTCTCCTAGTATAAATTAACCCTCATCCTTAACATATTTTCCATACTCATCTTGTCTTCTCCAATGTCTTCCCCTCACAAACCTTGACCCAAACCTTCAAGGGTTGCCAAAATATCCGTAAGACCCATTTGGAGAAAGAAGTTGAACTCTAGTAACACATCAAATGTGGATGATGTTAACTTACCCACTCAAATATCCAAACCACAATCTCCTCTTGATCAACCATCTTAAGAGATCTCTCTTACAACTCAAACAAACCATGATTCTCTACAATCTCACTCACTTCCACTTGGTGATTCTTGCAACACTATTGTTGGACACACTCCCTCTCTACCACAAGACAGTATTCAAACTCAACTCACACAACCTTCATTCCCTCATTCACTCATCAATCCACATGTTGCTAACATGCTTCATTCTCAATCTCCACTTTCATCTCAAGGTGACAATCACACTCAACCTCTACTTCCTCCATCACCTAGTTTTTTAAAGAAGAAAACTCATGAATGACAGTAAAACAACTTTAAGAGAACTTGATCAAATACCCTAAGCCATGCACCTCGAGAACAACGTAACACTCCCTCATCAAGCTTATTCTCCCAAACTTTACCTACACCCTCCCTCAACTTGATCAAGTTAAACAACATGTTGGCTATTGTTCGTGTTGCATCTTTACCCAAAAACAATTCCTAACCCTAAGTGAAGATATCAATTGGATTGAATTTCTTCTTACTCAACCACAACCACCACCTTAAGTTCACCGAGACTATCCCTCAACAACCACTTCCGCTCCAAAGTCTCCACCAACAACCAACTAAGTATGATACATGCCGACTTTTTCTTGCTTTCAAATAAATGACCAACCCTATCCTTTTGCAAGAAAGTCTAATGATTTCTTATGGTAATCTAGGAATATTAGGACCTTTGTAATTTAATTCTATGTGCGTTGCCTTAATATGCTTCAAGCATATTATTTAAATTGATGTATGCAATGATTGTGTCATATACACAATTTCTATGTTTTTAATAATGATCTTTGTATTATGCTTTAAGTGTATCATTCTTTTTTATATCTCATTTTTTCTCTCTTTTTCCTATATGTTAAAAACAATTGTGTTTTGTTCCTACTTAACTTTGTTTTTTGTAGCAAAGTTACCATAGCTCAATTCTTGTTGCCACTCGAACGAGGGGTAGTACACATCAAGGGGAGCAACTTATTCCGTCATTATTATAACATTCATCAGATAGCCTTTTGGATTCTATAAAAGGAGGAGAAGATGAAATAAAACTCACTAAATACTTGTTTAAAAATAATTTTATATTTAATGAGTTTAAATTTTGTAATCATAAAAAAGGGGGAGATTGTTGATAGAAATAATGCCTAAAAACATTATTAATATTTTTTGATCTCTCTACGTTTTGATGATCACAAAATGTAAAAACGATTAATGAAAAATTTAAATGTAAACAAGTAATTAGTAGTAAATTTTCATTTAAAATTTTAATCAACTTAAAGTAATGAATAAACAGAAGTGCTTAATCATATCAAGATCAAATGATTTTTTTATTTAACCTTTATTTAACCTCGTAAACTTTTATAAAAATGTCACAAACATTTTTATATCTTTTACAAAAAACATTTTTAGATTTAAAAGAAATGTTTTATTCAAATAAATATTTTGAATTCAATTTTTTTACCCAAAAACAACTAGAAATGTTTCAGAAACACCTCCCCCAGAAAAGACAAAAAAGGATTGTCTGGTTGGGCGCCCCTTAATTATAAGGGGCATCCCCCAATAATTTAAGGGACCGACGACCCGAATTAAGGGTACCTAGCCCATGTACAAAAACCAGCTCAGTTGGCCTATAAATATTATGGACTAATCCACTTGAATTTTCTCAGCTTTTGTAACACACTTTCTTTCTTTCTAGAATCATTTATACCTACTTTCATTCCTTTATCATTTAATCAGAAAGCTTTTATTTCCAAGTGATCCAATACTTTGAATCCTCAAGTGCAAGAAAAGAATACTTCGTACCATCACGTGAAGAATATTATATCTTAGTATGTGTCCTTGCAACCTTGTTGCAATTGTATTATATCTTATAAATCATTTGTGTATATTGTGAAGGTGTGTATCATAGTTGTGTATATTAGGTTGATTGTGGTGATCATTGTAAGTATAGTTAGATTGGGTTGTCTTAAAGTATTTAGATTAGTGTAATCAAGAGATGTTTAGTTAAGTGAAGTTGTAAAGAGAAGTTTTAGAAGTTGTGACGAAGTTGTGTGGTGAATTATGAAGTAAATGAAGAAAAGGTTTTAGTTGAAGTGAAGTTATGAGTTTGATGTAAAATAGTGAGGTTAGGAGTCGTGATAGATGGTTCTAGCTAGGATTAGAACCTCGACATTTGGCTGGTGTCGGAAATTGGGGTAAGCAAATTGGTTGGATAGGTTTTCCCTCGCTAAAGGCGCTTGTTGATATATGTGAATAAAATTCTTAATTTTGGTGCTACAGGGGAGTGTATTAGGGCGAAGAGGTGCTTTTTGTAACACCCCAAAAGGGTCCCAGCGGAATAAGGATCCGGGCATGTTACTTCAAGATCAACACACAAGATAATATATGAAGAACGACACAAAAAGTCGTTAAACTGATATATTGGATTTAAATAAAAGTTATTACAAAAGCATATAGCTTTACTTACTTTGTTCTTTGTTTCATATACAAAAGACAACATATATTCCCAAAACATGATACACATAAGTCCTTTAACTGTACAATCCCAAAACAATAATCCAATGCATCCTTGGCATCTCGGGCCCTAATGACCTCCTGAAAACATTGAGCTAAAACGTCAACAAAATTGTTGGTGAATTATGAGGTGATGTATTTAAATTAACTGCAGGACCGCAAGACTTTCACGTATGTTTACAACATAATGCCAACAATCCACAAAAACCAGATTATTGTTTGCAACTAGCTCATGACAACCGAAGCTCAAGCCACCCTATATTTGCTATTTTAGCATGTTATTTTGCCGTACAGATGTTGTAACCCGCAACATCCAAGTCCACATGTCAACGTTCGTTCCTAGTGATAGCTAATCACCCCAAACGGGGAAGGTTAATATCCCAATAGATCTCTAATTTATATCATTCGGCAGCGTCAACATATTGTAATTCACAACTACATCTAGCAATTAACAGTCATGAATAATGGGCATCAGGAGGTTATCGCTACTTAGGGCAAACACATTAATCAATATACTTTCAACAATCTTGCGTCCAATTTAATAAAACAAAGAAAACAGGTTTCAACCCCACATAATTTCCAAAAACATTAAAACTGTAAAGTGGGCTAATGAACTCACCTTGAAGTACAGATAGCTCACTTAATCTCAGATAAAACGTCACACAAGACGGATAAATGCAACCTATTTAAAATTAAGGCTGCTATAAGTCGGAGATACTTTAATTAACATCAATATAATCTTTATAGTTGTTACATCATACTAGCGTTTCGGGCTATCATAAATAAAGAGGTCATGAGACAATGACGGTACGAGGAGTTTGACACGTTAAAGGTCGTAAATCCAACAACTCATCGATAAAGAACGCCCAAACCGAAGAGGCCCATTATGAAACTCCCTAGTAATATAGCAACTTTGATATCCACTCAATATTTTATATACATATCACCTGGACAAATCGTTTAGTAAAATAAAATTTATAACGTGAAAACAGTTTATAATAAATCTTTCGTAAAAATGACCTATTTTGTCGTTTTAAGCCCGTTGCTCGCGTTTTCTTTACGTCCACGTCTTCGTAGTAAAGACGAGCGATATTCAAAATATTACATTTTCAAGTGTTTAAGATTCTGCATGAATAGAAAAGATTACTGTCATGACAGCTCATGTTGTCCGTTTTAGGCTTTAATTAGCGAAACTTGTAACGTAATAACTTCTTCCCGTCGTTTTTAGTTTTAATTAGCGTAAACTTGTAATCGTAATAACTTATTCGTTTTAATCCCGATTTTAGTGATTCCTTCGAGTACGTCTTTGTTATTAAAAGATGTATTATATTTTATAAAGTTAATCCCACTGATGAATAGTGCTTTTTACTGTTCATAGTTTATAAAATTACTTTTATAAACTTTAATTATCGTAAACGTCGTAGTTTATTCGTTATAGTTCCGTTTTTAGCGATTCTTTCGAGTACGATCTCGTAATTAAAAGTTATATCATATTTTTGATGTTTTAAAAATATGAGTTTCTGTAATGAATAGTGCTTTTTATAAAAATAGTTTTATAAAAGTATTTATCGTCGTAAAATCGTAATTAACGTATCTTTTTCGTTATAAATCGGTTTTTCGAGTTTCTTATCATTTTGGAATCGTCATGAGGCGTATTATTTTTATATGAAGTCAAACTCACTATTATGGAATTCAGATTTTAAACAGCCCCTAAGTATTCATGTGTATAACTATATAAAAACCTTGTTTTATGTATTAATTAATTTAGTAGTTTAATATAAAAACCCTAATAGCTATTTTTAACATATGTGATACTTATAATAATGTCCAAGTTCATCCATAGTCCTTATAAATCCATTGTAACAAGTTTAACAATTTACTTTCCATTATTTTCACATGTGAAGATTAAGTAACCTTATAAAACCCTAATTATTACCTAAACATGTTTATACTTAAACCATATGTTAACATACTTTTACATTTATTTTTCCATGATATATATAACCATATGACATAAGAATAAGTGCATAAAATCATAAACATAAGTGAGAATCATTTACATATTATAAAAAGTCCTTAAGTGGTGATTAAGCCATAATTGAACATATAACACACGATACAATCATAAAAAATATAAGTATGAAGGAATTAGGAAAGACCTTAGGAGAGATGTATGAGATGTGAAATGAATGCTAAACCCGTGTTTAGGACCTCAAAACCAAAGCTTACAACTATAAACCCTAGATAGGTTTGAAAACCCCAATCTCGCAATAACTTGTTAAAACCATTTCAAAAGCTTAACACAACCCTTGAAACTCTTAAGAATACCTTAGATATGATGTGTATTTGCTTGTATTATGAAGAAAATCATGCAATAATTTTGGAATTGGAGGGTGTTTTTTGGCCCGTGGGTTATGAATGAGAGAGAGAAAGAGGTTTTGATTTGTTTACACATTGAGAGAAGTGTGTGTTACTTGCTAGCTTAGGCATTATATAGTGAAAATATCTAGTTAGGGACTTACTAGGAAGGTTCATAGTGCAAGTAGCCAAGTGCTTACAAAGGTGTAAGACTTGGTTCCCTAGATATTTTGTAATATCTAGATATTTAGGAAGTCATGCAAGACAAGGAAAGTACATGATCTAGCACATGAATTTTCGGCCAACATACTCATATGTATGTTATATTTATGAATTGAGTATTGGGTATACATCTGGGTATTTGTTTAGGCTTAGTTAGTTTTTTGGAACTTCCGGGAATGCCTAAACGCATTTTATCGTGAAACGTAAGCATTTTACGTAACCAATAAAAATATGATGAACAAAGTTAATAATTATCCTCTAAATAATCATATAACACTTGTTAGATATAAACTTTTAATTGTTTAACGCCCGTTTACATTGAATGATAACTTTTAGCTTACGCGATTTAACGTATCGATTACAATTAAAAACAAACGCGTACAATACTAAAAATAAATGGTGACTTTATTAACGTCGTACATTGTCCTAAAACATAGGGTGTTATAGTCTCCCCCAGTTAGCTGAGCCTTGTCCTCAAGGCTTAAGACGCAGCACTTGACGACGGCCCGGTCTTTGAGAACAGATGTGGGTATTTCTTTCAGAATTGATCTTCGCGTTCCCATGTAAACTCTGGACCTCTCTTGGAGTTCCATCGAACCTTGACTAATGGGATACGGCTTCGCTTCAACCGTTTAACTTCACGATCTGTGATCTCTATCGGTTCCTCGACAAACTGAAGCTTGTCATCAAAATGAAGTCCATCTAACGAAACGGCTAAGGGTTCGTCGGCATGACACTTCTTTAAGTTGGACACGTGAAATGTTTTATGAACTCTGCTCAGCTCCTCAGGAAGCTCGAGCTTGTATGCAACGTCTCCAACCCTTTTTATTACCTTGAAAGGTCCAACAAACCTGAGATTTAATTTCCCTCGTTTGCCAAAACATACAACCCCTTTTACAAGGCGAAACCTTGAGCATCACTTTATCTCCAACCTCAAACTCCATCGGCTTACGCTTCAAATCAGCGTAGCTCTTTTGCCTATCACGAGCGGCTTGCATCCTTTG
>BQNB010098289.1:1566-18226 GCA_026074375.1 Tanacetum coccineum
TCATAATAAATTTTGAAAACGGACAACGAGATAAGACACTTAAACCTAATAATCAACTTGCTTCTCGGTAACTCTTCAAAAGAAAAACGCGCAAAGGAGTTTGTTTAACTTTAAAAGGTGAGCCGTACCTCGCGAGAGACACAAAAGGTAAGTTTTTGATTCTTTGGTTCGGGAACTTATTAATGGATAATACTTCAGTTGAAAGTATTATATGTTGGTGTTCTTTTACTAACTTGGTAAAAAAAAAATATTTCTTTTTATGGACAATGTTTTTATATTTTTGTTTTTTTTATATTATAATTGTACTAAATAAAAGAAAAATCTTTTTGTATTTTTTTTATAAGAAAATTAAACAAAATAACTTCACACGGAAGGATTTCAAACAAAAATTTTTAAACGGCTTCAACAATCGTAAGCAATCCTCCCCGGCAGCGGCGCCAAAAACTGATTAAAAATTTGATTACTACCTTTTTATAAATATATGTATATATATATTTAAATATAAAATACTTATAAATATATAAATATAGGGTAAGGGTAAGAATAAAAAAAATCACAATTATAGTAATCCGGGAGTACGATTCCCGGGTCGTTTCCCCAACGAGGAATGCAATTGAAAGCCGAGAGTCGTTTTGATATCTATGCTTGAATGGAACAAGATTATGATTGGTTTTCTACGAGAAAATTAAGGCAAAAACTTAAAGATACCTAAGGGAAGACAAATTTTAACTAAAGACGCAAAACGGAAATCCTAAACGGGACCTAAAAACCTAAATTAACAAATTAAGTCCTAAAATGATCTTTTTGGTTTTTATAAGTTTTAATTAACTAAAAAGCTAAAACAAAGAAAACTAGACTAAAAACGAAGGAGATTTAAGCTTAAAAACACTAAAAACATGAACGGGATTCAATCCCGTTCTTTAAAAAAACAAGATTTTGCAATTTAAACCCTACGAAAGCAAATCTAATTTTCCTAGGTTCTAAATGTTAAAAGAAAATTTTCTAAAAAAGAATTATATTTTTTTGACTTTTTTATAATTTTTTATGAATTAAAAACGATTTTAATGAAATTAAATGTTTAAAAATACTAAACTATTTATAAAAATTCTGAAAAAATTAGCAAAAGTAGATTGAACAATGTAGAATCTAAGAAAAATAAGTTGCGAAAAATAGGTTATCAAATAAGCTGTGAAATAAGCCAAAAACGGCTTATAAGCCAAACTGGCTAAAATGACTATAAAGGATTGATTTTGCAAATATAAAATGAAAAAGACCCCAGGGCAAGTGGTAGAGGGAGTATGTGTGTTGTGCAAAAATGTTTGGTGATAAGGGTGAGGTCCCGGGTTCGAGCTTTGCTCACCTAGGACTTCCCTTAATCCTAAATGTTTTTGTTTTCCATTTTTTTACAACTTTTTAAATAAGCTCAAAATAAGAAACTTTTGCAAAGGCACTTTTTATATAAGCCCAAAATAAGCACACAAATAAGCCTTAGGCTCACTTGGGGCTTCCCACTATCCCCAATATATTTTTAAATGCCATTTTTTTACAACTTTTTTAGGGCTGAAAAATAAGTACTTTTAATGAAAACACTTTTTTTAGAAATCACAAATAAGCTCAGAAATAAGCTTAAAAGATGACAGATTGGCTTATATGACTAAAGGGCTAAACTGTTAACCTTTATCTAAACTAAATAAGCATAATAAGGGCAATAAAGCTGAGAACAACTAAAAGGCTACACTTAATAAGCATGAGCAAACAAAAATAAGCAAAGAGTTTAAGCTAAATTAAGCTAAAAAGGACAGAAATCTTAAAAAGCTATAACACTTAAATTTTTTAAAGCTAAACTGCAAATAAGCTCAAATAAGCCCTAGACTAAAAGAAATAAGCTAAATTGGACTAAACCTAACCTAATAAGCTGAACTACACCTAAATAAGCAGAAGCAATAAGCAGATAAGCTTAAATAAGCTAAAAAGCAATTTGGCAAAAAACTAGTAACAAACAGCCTAAAGGGGCACCTTTGGGCTTAAAAATAAGCAACAAAATGGATCCTTATGGGTTAAGGGCTTATATGCCCTTAAAGCTTGAACAATAAGCTTTAATAAATCATAAACTCAATGTAGTATTGAAACGTAAAAAAGAAAAAAAGGATAAGCCAAGAAAAGTGCTTATGAAAAAGCTGCAAACTCAGACTTCAACACTTAGAAAAAAATTTCAAATCTTTGCAAAACACAAATTTTGAGCTTAAAAATAATCAAACAAACAGATCCTTATGGCTTTAAAACCTCAAAACAGATTAAGCTCTTATCTGTACTCCACGGCAAGACGAGATAACTAAACCACAAGCAACTGTACAACTCATCAGCGTACACTAACAGACATCCAGTATTTGAATGCTATCGAGGATAAGTGGCGCCGCCACACTCTGAGCGCGTTACGGAATGGAAAAAGCTGTTATTCTTCTATTAGGACACTAACAAAATTTGACATTTTAGCAAATCAAAAAACAACATGCAGCCTAAGGTTTTTTTAATACTAACTTGTTTTAACACTTGCATAAACACATAAACATTTTCATAAGATTAAAAAGCATGATCAAATAAGCAGAGATAATAAGCTATAAACTCACAGATTCAAACAACACTTTCTTAAAACCTTAATTTTGAGTTTTAACACTTAAAAACTTTTAACAACTGAATTTTATGATGATTTCAAGTTAAACTAAGGTGACCCAAAAGACTTAACTCATTTTGACCCGTTTTGACCTTCAAAATCAGTTAAACCAAACACCCCTTTAAAAACTAATTTTAACTTTTTAACTTGATTCAAACTGTTTTAAGCTAAAACTTTTAAAAACCAGATGTTAACTAAGACTACTAAGCAATATTAAGCATATCTATTATACTAAAAGATTCAGCCCCTTAATTTAATGGTTGTATCTTTAAATGCTCCCAACTCATATTCCGACTCCATACTCCATCCAGTATCCTTACACCCACCCCCCTCCACCTCCCCCCCCCCCACACGCCCCACCCCACAATCATTCAGCAGCTACATTTTACAACTCTTCATAGAAATACAAATCAACCCTTAATAATTATTAACATAACAGTTTTATGGCATTATCAACCTTCCAGATGCTCACTTGCTGCTAAAAGAAGATAGTCTTAAACAAAGTAAAGCTAATGTTGTTCCCTTCTGGGTCATGCCAATTTGAAGATCTTGATTCACATATTCGGAACATGTACGATATTGATACCCCTCTCTACTCACATAAATATGATGATGTGATTTTGTTTTTAATGGGTGAATAACACAAATGTTTTTTTTTTTAGTGATTGCTTAATTGATTATTCATTTTTAAGCTATAACTTATTAAGGGTCTTATGTGAATGGAGAAAAGATCACAGCCAATTGAGTTAGAGCACCAAAGTTACACCACCTTGAGGTGGCTCATGTTCACAACTACATAAAGGTATGCTACTTGCTTTTGTCATGAATAACCTTTTCATACCCAATTGTAATACACCTATCGAGGCTTTGATATTTGCTTTATTTTACCATGTAGCCAATTATATCACACAGGTAGCAAATTATTTCACCATTTTTTTCATTTTTAATGTTTGGTTTGATTAATGATTGTATGAACAATACAAAACTCTAAATCACAAATATACGTGATCTGCAACTATTACCATGGATGTTTATTAGGATTTCATCACATTAATTGATTTTTTTCTTTTCCTATCCACATGACAGAAAAAATTGGGGGGGGGGGGGGGGGGGGGGGGGGGGGGGAGGCATACCCGTCACATATTTTTGCAAAATTAAGCAAACTCGTTAAGATACTTTTTACAGGTTTGCACTTCATTCAAATCAATAATATTTAGGTTCCCATTGCTTTATTTGCTTTGAAAAGTGGTTTGGTTCAATTTTAGGATTCAGTAGTTAATTTTTGCACTGTCATGTTTGTGTGAATGTGTTTTCAGCACTCTTTTTATATTATCTAATTTGATGAATACCAAAAATCCTTAAACTTTGCGGCTTTGCGCTTAGTACAGGGCCTATTTTGGTTGGTTCCCTCTAACTACAGAGCCTAACATATTGAGGGATATGATAGCACCAAACATTGTTAGCAAAATGTTGTGTGTTGTCAACGGTAACAGTTCTAAGTTAACGAGGGGGGGATAAACACCCTCCAAGTGCCACATCATCATTAGTGGTGATTCGGACTTTGAAGTTGTAGTAGTACCACCAGAGAATGACAGAAAAGTATCCCGCGCTGCTTTAAGTCAAGGTATATCCCTTCAGGTCAATCTCACATATTTACCTCAGTTACTTACATTTGGATGCTTTTTGATTGCCACAATATGTAAGCTACGTGAAATCTCTTCTGATGCCGTTGCCGCATGCAACCATTGCAGAACAAACAACGGATGAGGAGATGGACGAGGTACGCGTGTTTGTCTGATTATGTATTTACGCAGAATGCACACGTATGCCCTGTTTTTCAAATAATCTGACTATGAAAATACTGATTTGCCCTTTTTTATGTCGTAGAGCACAAAAATGTTGAGAACTTATAGGCTAAAGGAATCTTTGTCGAGCAAGCATGCTAAGAAAGTCCGAGCAGGTAATGTGTGTCTATAAAGCCGAGTTTCATCATATATTCATAAAATACATAACTAGCTACTCATTAGACCTTCGAAAGTCACAAAAAAACATATTGTTCAAAAGCAACCAAATAAAATCAGTGTGCGGTGTAATCTCAATCTCCCTGCTAAAATTGATTTGGTGACTGAAATGAATTTATTTTTAACATATATGGAAAATTCTTTCCTGTGATAATAGTCGTTTATCTTCTTACCACATCTTAAAGTAAGTTTACAGATATGGCGTGATATTTAAATTCGGAAAATGTCCAAATAAAGATTTATTATAATTACAATTTTTCAGGTAAGCAAGTAAACTCAGAAGTGTGACTCTTTTTTTTATATAGAAATAAAAATATCTGAGACAATAGCACGCATATCAGTTAATGAGGGATCTTCAAGTAGTGATTTGGTGCACTCGGCATTTCATATCTCATTTGTTACTTAATAAATTGATATTCAATAGAAAGAATAAAATTATATCACACGCGCTGCTATTGATAATAATATAACAACAATTTAGTCCATAATTTCTGCCAGGATATTTTCCATAATATAGTATCCAAGACAGGTGGCGAAATCCTTACTTATTTTTTCCATAAACGCAACTAGTGTTCTTTGTAATCACTTCTGCATTCCTATCTGTAGATTGCATCATCGGATCAGACAAGACATAAAAAGCAGATGTGGGATGAACTACTTCCTCCGATCATAGCCGGATAAATTAGAATGATGCGTAAACAGTTAAAGGTCTTTATATTGTTATAATTATTATTACCAGTTATCTTATAAAGAACTTGAAAAGCGATCAATTTCTTTTTTAATCTTATTGCAAGAAACATCTGAGTTCCACAAAAGATTATTTGAGAGTGTTGTAGATTCAGTAGTTTGATTGAAGGTTTAATTTGTTGTGATTTCTAACCTTTAATTTGTTTATGTGCAAAATTTAGGGGAAAGGCATTGAGTTGTTGATATTGAAACAATTGGTCGAAAAGCCTAATTTCTTGGGTCTGATATAGCAGCCAAGGCGGATGTTTGGATGTATCTAAATTTTCATTTCTATATGGTTTGGGATTGCTTTCAGAGTTAGCCATTGATGATCCCGCTGCAGTTGTTACGGTTAAACCAGCCACCAAACAAACCGTGAAAAATATCGCTAATGAGGTATTTCTACTAATGTACAAGTTTATTATTTATTAACTTCTTAATGCTTATGCTGTATTAGATAATAAGAATTAACCTTATTCAATATGCCACCCAAAGTTTATTAGATGACCAATTCTGACACAAGTTAGTATACCGTGATTTTTTATGATCGTATTGTAAAAACTATACAATATTTTAGATTGTATTGTTTTAACTTTGAAGGATGTTTTACTTACATTGCTGATATTCGCCGCACATTTAATTTTAATAGTTAGTGTCATTTTTTAAATCAAAGTATGTCAGTAGCGAATCGCTGTTGAAAGAATTTAGCAACAAGGCGTATACAAGATGTGAACTGAGCACTTCTCTGCATTCGATGGTTTTCTTTCAGCTATATTCGTAACGTGTGAAGCTATTAAGGCCAACTTTGCACTATATTACCTGCCTTCAACTTTATCAACGGTCATTAATCTTCACTCGAATGAAAATTACCACTAAACTAAGGCATAGGTGGTTTAAAAGCTCCTTTAATTATCTGGCCATTTGAATGTCTATTTTATATTGGATCTATAACTATGTACATCAGTATATGGTTACGAAAAATACCCTTTGCAACAGCAGTGAAACAGAATGCCCCGTAGTAAAAGCTAGAGAATTGCGCATCTTCTTGAAAATTATGTTAATGTTTGTAAGCGAAAGAAGCTTGAGCAAAGAAAGGTGTCACTTTTGGATTTTGAGAATTAGTGGTCGTAAAGTTACATTTTGAAAATTTAAAAATTTTTAATTTTTTTTTTCGCAAACACAAATGTCCAACAACTGCAGGTATGTTTGATACTTCAATCTGATAACTTGAGTAGTTTCAAAACAACGTACTTACATAAGTTAACAGTGGATTAGAGCTGAGAGAATTAAACTTATCTTATTTGTATCTCTTTTTGTATTATTACTATTTTATGTTGTTTTGTATTCGTCTAATAATTGATTAAGGTTCTGCCATTTATCATGTAAATTTGAATGCTTTTCTGTGTGCACAGGTATCTGCAAAGCCCCTTATGCTAGTGTCCAAGAACCATAATGTATTCTTCTACCAGGACAGTAGAAATGACAATTGTTTACTCACTTTCAGTTTGGTGCTGCCAAGGTACTTTCAAATTCTTGATAGAAAATGTTAAATATATATAACTCATTACAACTTCGTCGTGCAATCATCAACATCAACAGGCTGTAGGAAAAGTGCTTCCTTGATTGAACAAGAAATTGAACGGAATGTATTTCCGCGTCCCCACTATGGACGAGTCTGTTTTTGATCTCAACGTGATGTTGGAGAAATCTGCTACCTATAATGAAATCAAGGCTGATAGAAAGTAAGCATTATGCACAACTGTTTACAATTTGTTATTACTTCTAATCCATATATTATTCAAATTCTGAAGCAGCATAGAGTTCATGTACATGTAACTTCAACAAACAAAGTAGTATGTTTATAGGTTTGCCCTTTTAATAATCAAGTTCTGATTCTATTGGTCAATTTTGAAACTCAAATAAGCCATTAATTTTGCTTATAAAAAGTGCTGTTCTTCAAAATTTCACTCAAGACTTAACTTTTTATTTTTGAAAATAATAACTTTTGGGCTTAAAAATAAGTGAGTAAACAGATCCTTATGGATCTGAGACCAACAAACAGATAAAATCTAAACCTCAAAGAACTTATATCAACAGCCAAATAGTATTTTGAAATACAGAATAAGCCAGGATAAGCAAGTGAAAAAGCATTTTCTACTTTTTTTCAACACTTAGCATACTTTTTGACAAATTTGGTAAAACACAAACCAAACAATGCACGCCTATAAACTTTATTCCACACTTGTTTTAATGCTTGCATAAACACATAAACATCAAACTTTTCACAAGATTCAAAAGCATGATAAAATAATAAGATAAAATAAGCTATAAGCTCACAGATTCAAACAACACTTTGCATAAAACCTTAAATGAGCTTTTAACCCTTAAAACTTTTGAAAAACTGATTATCACAACTCAAAAATGCTTGTTAAAGATGAATGAATGACCCAAAAAGATTTTTAAACCATTTTGACCCATTTTGCAGGTTAAACCAAACACCCCTTTAAAAACTAATTTTAACTTTTTAAACTAAAAACTTTGATTTAAAGCCAAACTTTACAAATACCAGATGTTAAATAGGTATATTAGATACTTTTAAGCAAATTTCTACAACAAAGAAGCACTTAAATAAGCTGATACAGATTATGCAATTATAAGCTAAAATAGACAGAATTTTAAGAAAACTTAAACTAATGACTTCTAAACTACAAGACAAGCATAATAAGCATTAAACATCACAAATAAACATAAATAAGAAAAGATAAGCACGCAATAAGCACAAATAAGCAATTCTACAGTAGATAAGCTAAAAAATGGAAAAATGAAAACTTACAAAAGTCCTTGCTTAAACAGGGCAAACAAGTGCTCTTAGAGCTATTCTACAAGCTCTAGCTTGTTAGAAACAAGCTAGTAAAACCCATAAGCTCTTCCATTGTAAGCTTATCATCCATTTGAGCTTTTTGAGTGATTTTTGGTGAAATAGGACTTAAGCTTTATAAGTTATGGAAAAACTTACAATGCTTAAGTTAACAGCTTAAGAAAGTTGTAAAAAGAGCTTTTGTGAGCTTGTGAAAAAGTTTTAAAACATAATAAACTTTAACTTAGAAACGGGGTAAAACATAAAAACTTCAATCTTTCATTAAACTTAAAATCATTACAAGGCTTTTAAAAAACATTACAATAAACTGAAAAACTTAAATTATAAGCTGAAAACTAAAAAGCTCCTATGCCCAAAGGCTTACAAATGAGCCTATTTATACTACACTAATGAAGGTTCTAAGAGGTGTGCTTCTTTGTTGAGAGGGCTCAAGCCTGTGTTTCTTATGTGAGAGAGTCCAAAAGCTCATCTTAGCCATTGATTATGAGTATTGCCCATGTTGTGTGATCAAAGCCACTGATTTCTTGTCATTTTCCTTGAACGAATAAGGGAGCTAAGGATTGCCAAGGTGGCAATTGGTGGGATAAGGTGTGGGGTGTGTAGACAAAGTGGAGAAGAAAGGGGAATGGTGTTGGGGTGAATTTGGCGGGTAGTGGAGACAGGGTAACTGAAGAAGATGTACAGTATTGCCGGGTTGATTTAAAGTTTGGGGAATGGCAAGAAAGGCCCCTCAAGGTGTATAAGTGTGTTGCAAAGACAGTCCTTGTTTCTTTCATATTTGGCCCTTGAAGTTTGGGAGAGGGTTTGCATCGTTAGTCCTTTTTAGGACAAACGGGGTTAAGTTAAAAAGAGGTAGAGGATTAACGAGGTAAAGGAGTGTTTGGACTAGTGTTTTTGGGGCGGTTTGTTTATAAAAATTAAAGGTGTTGGGCATTTTTGGAGGTTTTAAGGCTAAAAGTTATAAGATGGGGCTTCCCAGGGCCCACTGAGTGGGTACGGGTGGGCCCCTTTGGCAGTTTGGTTTGCAGTTCGGGTTTTCGATTGCGCTTTCCAAATCCACTTCCCGGGGTTGAACTTTGACTGATTTGACTGTATGACTTTTAGTTGACTTTTTGGCTTGACTTGACTTTATTTTGATTATTATTGTGGGTGATGTCTTTCCTTTCACGCTCCTTTTCGTTCCTCGTGCTCGGTTTGTCGATTTGTTGGCTTCTATTTTTTGTCCATTTCTCTTAGATATCCATTCCTGCACAATACAAATGGCAAAAAACATACAAATACAAGTATTTTGGTACGTTTTTTTAGTAATTTAAGATCCGTTTTGAGAGTCAAAGTAATGTGTAATTAAACACATACCAAAATCCCCCATACTAAGATATTGCGTGTCCTCATGTAATGCTATAAGTAAGCACTTAGAAAACTAAGAATCTCAATCCCCTTCGTCGACTAATTTACCATTTTCGAAAAGTAGCTTAAGTGTCATCAAGGGAATTCAGAACAAGAGTTTCGAAAAGCCCATTTTACCATTTTTAAATGTTATACACTATTCCTAATATTTTTGTATTTTGTCTTATTTTCTCATTTTTTTATATATGCAAAAACTAACTAATTTTGACTTTCGATATTTTCATAACCTTAGGCTCAATAGAACAAGATCAGTTCGATCCGAGAATGCCCCCAAAAAGGATAAATTCATCCTCCCCGACTTTTCACTAGCTCCAAACTAAGCTTAAACAAAATCACCATTAAATATCAATTAAGATGCTAACACTATTCATATTTGCAACTTGTAATACTTTTTCACTCCCTGAATATTATACTTAGGTGATGTGCTATTTTGAATTTTCTAACCACGATCAACTTTTTTATTTGCAAAATTCTTATGCTTCACTTCCACCCGAGAATAATGATTTTTGAAGGCGAGATCATCCCATGTAGCGACGTCGTCACGGCACATCCCAACCTATGCGGCGAAGTACCAGGCTTTTGACACCCCACAAGGACTAGTATCGAACTCACGACCTTAGGTTTCTATAACTCTTAGGTTCCCGTATGACAACATAGCTTATTTAAAAAAAAACTTAAAATGAAATAGTCAAAGTTCAAAAGCATATTTAAATTTAACAAAAAGAGATCTATTTATTAACTAAACATAACATTGATGCAATTGTAACACCACTGAACCTTTTAGAAGTCGGCAACAACGTTGTGAGCCGCAAGAATGCAAGCAAAATTTTGTCATCTCAGGATTTTATTCTTACTAGGGCTTTCTTGTAGAAGGCTGTAACATCGGTTGTGAGCCGGCAAGATACAACAAACTTTTGTCAGCCCACAACTTATATTTATTATATTTTTTCATTTTTCATCATTTTTCATATTATTATTTTTTTTGATTTTTTTTATAAGAAAACTTCTTTTTGAAAAATTCAAGTATAAATTTGAACTAAACGATAATTTGTGCTTACACTACATAAAAATTGTTTGATTTAAGTTAATTTCCAAAAAATACACGATAATTAAATCCGGTTAGAAGCTTATGGGAGAAAAAGCCACAAATTACATACATGAGCTCTTAAGATTTCCAACTAATCCTTGTTTAGCATCCAACTCATAATTAACACTATCATTTTTTTCGTTCTTTCGTGTGAATTTATTGCGAACGGCTTAGCCTAAACCGTTAAGGAACAAGCTAGAGCTCAACAACGCTCGATCGGTCAAAATTTTATTCTTATTCTAACCAGGCAGGAAGCCAAGTTGTGGACAAAACACTTATTTTATTTTTTGAAAATTTTTAAAAATTTTTCATTTTTTTGAAATTTTGGTGGTAAAAACGGGATTACGTGAAAACAACAGCTGCAGGCACAATCAAATCGATAGATCCCCCATACTAGAATTAAACATTGTCCTCAATGTTTTTAGAAGGGTCTCTACGTAAATCCTAAGCCGTTTATTAAGTATGCTTAAAGATAAACGTTAGTCGATTAGATTAGGATATTGGATTTCCCAAATGAAGCTGAGGATTTGAAGCTCGAGTGATCGAAGGACAAAACCATGAGCACGAGAGGCTTCAAAAATCCGGGATAATCCTGGACAATCGCAAAAACACAAGCAAACGAGAATGGAAAAAGGCACACCTCTCACAACAAAAAACACTTATTCATTACTACATAATATAACTAGGATAAGCATGGGGTGCCTCCCATGAAGCGCTTGTTTAGGGTCACTAAGCTTGACCCAATCCCCAAATTCATTTGTCCTTGGGGAAGGTTTGGAGATCCGGGACAACCAATTTTGGTACGTCCCCTCCAAAGTAGTGCTTAATTCTATGACCGTTCACCTTGAAATTTGGCCCGGAGTTTTGAGATAACTCAACGGTGCCATATGGAAAGACCATGTAATGGTGAACGTCCCCTGACAACCAGGATTATCCAACATGCCGAGAACATCTTCAATCTAGAGTTAAAGAGGAGACTTGACATGACTTGAAAACGCGTTTTTTTGATCTTTGAGTCATGGATCCTCTTTGTTTTCTCTTTATAGATCAAAGAGTTCTCATAGGCATGATCACGAAGTTCATTTAGTTCATTGAGTTGAACTTTACGGTGATCACCCGCGGTCTCAAGGTCAAAGTTTGCATGCTTCAAGGCCTAGTAGGCTTTGTGCTTGAGCTCGATCGGTAGATGACATGCCTTTCCGTACACGAGCTTGTATGGAGTACACCCGATGGGTGTTTTGTAAGCGGTACGGAAGGCCTAAAGTGCATTATCTAGTTTATCCGACCAAGAGCCATGGTTTTCGCCCACGGTCTTTTTAAGAATTCGTTTTAAGCCACGATTGGATACCTCAACTTGCCCACTTGTTTGTGGGCGATACGCGGTGGAGAGACGGTGAGTAACTCCGTATTTAAGCATAACCTTTGCAAACTGGTCATTGCAAAAATGGGTTCTGCGATCACTTATGATAGTACGAGGGGCACCGAATCGGGCGAAGAGAGATTTAAGAAATTTGCAAACAACTCGGTCGGGCTCGTTGGAGTAGCGCTTTCGCTTCAACCCAATTTATGACAAGTAGTCGATCCGCCATGAGGTATGTATTGTTCCCTATGAAGACAGGGAACGTCTCCTATGAAATAGATAGCCACCACACGTCAAAAGATTTCGCTAACTTTGGATGGAATTTGAGGCATTATCATCATGTTTGCGAAATTTTATCCTAGAGACTCTGAAAAGTGTCACATCGGGTGACCAAGTCATGGGCATCTCGGTAAATCGTGGGCCAATAAAATCCTGAGTCAAAAACCTTTTTGGTGGTGTAGTTGGAACCATAATGTCCCCCGGTGGGTCCACTATGGCAAGCTGTGAGGATGTCAACAGCTTCTTGGCTTGCAAAACACTGCCGAATCATTTGATCCGCATATATTTTGAACAAATAGGGGTCATCCCAAAAGTAGTGTTTAACATCCTTGAAAAACTTGTTCTTTTGTTGGGACGACATCCCTTTAACAATGAAATTCCCCGCATGGTAATTTGCATAATCGGCAAACCAAGGGTTTCTTAAGTCACCACGAGAAGTCACCATATTAAGTGTCTCGAGAGGAAACTTTTCATTTACCTCTTTTGGGTCGAGCACATTTTCATAAGGATTTTTTAATCGGTAAAGATGATCAGCCGCGAGATTCTCGGCTCCTTTTGTGTCAATCACTTTGAATGTGAACTCTTGAAGGAGGAGAACCCACCGGAGCAATCTCGCCTTGGAATCTTTTTTAGCAAAGAGATATTTTAGGACGGAGTGATCCGTATACACTATGATTTTGTTCAAGATGAGGTAAGATCAGAATTTTTCGAAGGCATACACCACGGCTAACATTTCTTTCTCCGTCGTGGTTGGGTAAAAAATGCTATGCTGCCTCGTCATTGTTTTACTAGAATAGTGTATAGGGCCTAAATGTTTTTTCATGACTTGCCCCAAGACTACACCAATGCAAGTCGCTTGCATCGCCATAATCTCAAAGGTAGGTCCTGGTCGGGGCAAATCAAGATTTGGAGCATAAGTAAGTTTTTTTCTTAATAACATTTCAAAAGCTGAATCTACATTCATTGAGAAATGAATGAGTAATCTTCTCAATAGATGAGTCATTCAGTCGAGAAATTTTGGAAAAATCCTTATGAATCTCGGTAGAAACGCGGCATGATCCGAGAAAACCTTCGAACACCCTTAACGGTTGGTGGGGGGGGGGGGGGGGTGGGAAAAAATGAGTAACTTACAATCATATCGACTTTGTAGGCTTTAAATCGACCTCAATCCCATTTTTGAAATCTTGATGGGCCAAGACAATGCCTTCCTTAACCATAAAATGACTCTTTTCCTAATTTAGACAAAGATTGGTGTCTTCGTACCTTTGAAGCAACTTGTCTACACGAGAAAGGCAATTTTTGAATGAATTCCCAAAGACCGAAAAGTCATCCATGAAGACTTTCCACGTTTTTTCGATCAAATCAGAAAGATAGCCATCATGAAACACCTATGGAACGTGCTCGGATGCTTTGCATAAGCCGTAAGGCAGGCGCGTAGGCAAACGTCCGTAAGGACACGTGAAATGTTGTCTTTTCTTATCATGAGGGTCGATGGGAAAAATTTGAAAGTACCGGTAGAAACCATCGAGAAAACAATAGTACTCTTTTCCCGCTAATCTCTCAAGCATTTGATCCATAAACGGTAGTGGAAAGTGGTCTTTACGGGTGGATTCATTTAACTTTCGGTATTCAATGCATACACGCCAACCCGTAACCAATCGGATAGGGATAACCATTTTCAATCATTATTCAAACAACGGTAAAGCCACCCTTTTCGGTAACGCAATGTACGGCCATTACCAAGAGACTATCCGAGTCGGGTAAATTAATCCGGCGTCAAGAAGTTATTCACCCTCCTTTTTTGATGACCTCTTGGATCTTTGGATTCACCCGCTTGTGTTGAACCGTTGGTTAGTAGTCCTCTTCCATTAAAATCTTGTGAGTAAAATATTCCGGTTAATACCCAATTAATGTCAGAGAGTTTCCCCAGCGATGGTTTCTCGCTGTGTAGTGACTTTCAAAACCTTTCTAGACGGCTTTTCCCTTCGACACTCAAGTCTTTAGCAATTATGACTGGTAACTTGTTGTCACCTTCTAAAAATGCGTATTTGAGATGAGGAGGTAAGTCTTTAAGTTCGACTTCGGGAGGTTCATCAATTGAAGATTTATCAATTTTAGCTTCACAAACTTTTAGTTCTTTTCGAATTTCAGAGTAAATATTACCTAGAAGTGGGGGTGGTTTGTAATGATGGATCATCATTGAAAATTGATTCAAGAAGAAGAATATCCCTCTCGGGTCATAATAAGATCATATCAACCATTTGGTAAGTTGAACATCTCAAGAGCGAGAAAGCATTGACTTCCCGAGAAGAAACTCACTATCCCCGAAGGGAGTGAAAGTCGAGAAGAGGTAGAAACGATCGGTCATAATAAGAGTTGTGATTGCCTACTCGCGATCACATCGAGAAATCAGAGAATTTCTTCAGAGAATACAGCCTCACAATCCATTTCAATGACGTCGATTTGTTCGCCGTCATAACATCATAATTTGAGGAGTATCCTTGGAAGTAAGATCGATATTGAATGATTACGGCTTTCTATTCAACACGAAGATTAATTCTCCTTCCGTATACAACCATCAAAAGCACGTCTGGTTTTAAGAAGGAACTCCGAAATAGGGGGACTCAGGGATCGGCATCAATCACGACCACAAAGTCGGCCGGAATTTAAAAACTTTCCTACTTTTAGGTAGACCATCTTCGATCGATCCCATCGGGATGGGTAATCGAAACGGTCCGCAATGTTCAAGAGAGTCATACAAGTAGGAGTAGCTGCCGGAAGAAAAGCGTTTCCACCACGATAAATGGCATGAGATTAATGCTAGCGCCAAGATCGGCCAAGGCTAAGCACTCATCCATTCCAGGAAATCACACGGTATGAGAAATTTATCGGGGTCTCTAAGTTTTTCAGGTAACTTGTTGAGGATAACCGCCGAGCAATGCTCATTCAACGGAGTTCTAGCCATTTACACTTATGTTCTTTGTTCCGATTCAAGGCTTAAAGAGTCGAGGTGCAAATTTTGGCAGAAGAATCAAAGCATTCCGTAGGCTAAGTTTTCGAAACTCAAATCTTAAAAATATCAGAGACTTTCTCTATTTGGTCGTTAGCCATTTCACGACGTCTTTCATCATTATCGTTTAGAGTGTGTTTTGTGAGATTTTTGGCGTTTGGAGTGTAGTCTTGAAGGATAAGGCAATGACGTTTCCAAGTAGGCGCATCAGGGCACTAACGGAGCAACAACGGGCTCAGAATTTGGTACATGGGATTAAATTGATAACCGAGAGTGGAACGTCTTGGTACTCCTTAATTTTTATAGGAAGCACCGTATCCTTTGTCACCTCGGTTCACGTTCCAACCACAACTTTTAGAGGAGAAGAAGAAGTATAGGATCGTGGTTCCCTTGATATGCAACACCGCTTCGAGAGTAATACCCTTCAAAATCTTACCTTCCGGGTCGTAATGGAGTATTACTAAGGAGTGTCCGCTGAACCTGAAGTACGAATCGTAAGATTGGAACTTACAACTTGGAAAGCATGTCCGTTAAATTGGTCATTTGATTTTGTAAGTTTTGGTTTTGGTCTTGCATGTTTCTCATAACCGCATCATTAGCTTTGACGTAGCTTTCAGAATCGGTCTTTATCACACCTTGTGGAGCTTGGTAAGGTGACATTGGGAACGTGGGTTAATTAAATCGGATGGTTTCGATTAAATTTGGCCTTGGTTGTAATTAGTCCCCCGGTTTTGGTTGTAACGGTTTTGGTTATTTCCTTGGTTTTGAACGGGAGGAAAACCGGGAGGTCGAATTTGATTAGCAATCGGGGCTCGGTAACCGGTATTTCCTTGATTGAAATTAGCAGCGGCGGCTTGGGAAACATATTCTTGAATATTGTCACGATAAACGTTACCATCGGTGGCGGGACAATTTCGGTAAGAATGAGTACCACCGCAAGTAACACAACTTTCCTCGACCGCTTTTACGGGAGCAGGAGCTTGGTTTTGATTTTCTTATCGAGAAGTAAGGCTTTCACCATATCTTTAAGTTCGGCAACATCGGGAGAAATACCGGGGGTAGAACTGCTTGCACTCACTTTGGAAACAACCGGTTTGTTACGTGAATTATGAACTTTGGATTTGCTCTCGATGATTCTTCCGCAATCACGGGGCATTTTATCCAAAAAGTTACCACCCGCGGCGGAATTCAACGAATCTTGATCATTAGCGTTCAAAGCAT
>BQNB010098290.1:0-10411 GCA_026074375.1 Tanacetum coccineum
AAAAAAATAACCAAATACATATAAAAAAGCAATGTTAAAAACTGAAAACAGTATAGAGTTTATAAAATCCACTAAATCTAAAAGAAAACCCTAAAATCAAAACCCTAAATTAAAATTTCAATCTCGTTTTGTGTATAAAAAAATTAATACCTTTGTTTATGTTTTTGGATGATTCCAACTGAAACCAACACACATCCACTGACACTGTTAAACATAATATTGTGGCCAGAAAACCCCTAATTCTTGACTTCATGTATATGCTGGTGTGTTCTGGAAGAGTCCATATGCGTTTGTTATTCTTCCAGAGTTCCAATGACATTTGAGCCACGACACTAAGACTCACACTATATATACCCAAAGAGAGAATGAGAGAGGATCATAGAAGTGGGTGAGGGAGGCTAGAAAGATCTGGAAAATGAGAGATGGATGGGTGGAATAAAAAGAGAAGAAAAAAAAAGGGCCGAGTGATTTTGGGCGGGAAGAATTATCCCACCGGGAGAAAGGATTGGCCCACTGTCAAAACGACAGTGTTTAAGCCGGAGAATGAGTATATACAAGCAAAAGAACCTGCGCGTTGCGGCGGGGCTAATTTTTTTTCGAATAATTTTTTTTTTACGTTTCGGGGGGTTTTTTTTTGGCAATGCGTTATGGCGGGGCTAATTTTTAATATTTTCTTTTTTTGTATGATTCGGGGGAAAAAAATTTGCGTTGGGACGGGCTAATTTTTTCCCGAATATTTCGTAAATAGTTAAAAGGTGAGGGTCCGTTTTCTATTTATTTTTTTTACTTTGGGCCAGATTTTAGGCTATTTTTGGGTTTTTTTTGGCTAATTTTTTCCCGGAAATTTCCTTTTTTTGACGATTCGGGAAAAAAAATTGCGTGGAAACGGGTTAATTTTTTATCAAATATTTTTTTTTGACGGTTCGATATCGTTTTTGTAGGCCGATGAATTAAAAAAGTTGTGGAACAAAAAAAACTTACGTGTTTTTTTTTATTATTTTTTTTACGGGATTTTTTTTGTAAGAAAATCGTAAATAGTTAAAAGTGGAGTGGCTCCGTTTGTAATTTTATTTTTTTACTTTGGGACCATATTTTGGGACACATTTATTCTAAATTTAGGCTAGTTTGTCGACAAATGTGTATATTAGTAAAAAAAAAATTATATGGCTTATGTGTTGGGCCTCATGTTTAAAGTGTTGTTTTTTTTTTGCTATATGGGTTTTTATTTTAATTCCAAAGTTCCAATGACATTTGAGCCACGACACTAAGACTCACACTATATATACCCAAAGAGAGAATGAGAGAGGATCATAGAAGTGGGTGAGGGAGGCTAGAAAGATCTGGAAAATGAGAGATGGATGGGTGGAATAAAAAGAGAAGAAAAAAAAAGGGCCGAGTGATTTTGGGCGGGAAGAATTATCCCACCGGGAGAAAGGATTGGCCCACTGTCAAAACGACAGTGTTTAAGCCGGAGAATGAGTATATATTAATGATACAATGGTGTTTGGTGGGCCCGAAATCAATGTTCTGGGCCTAATTGGATATCAAAGTAAACTAAGTGGGATGGACTGGGCCTACACTTGGATCTTAAAGTTTTAACACATTGGTCGACAACATATATGCTACAGTACATGTGTGATCAATGCTTATATAATAAACTCAAAGTTATCCATGTCGAAGACGTTTGTATCACTTTTTCAATGCATGTTGTTAGACTAAGCGTACTTGACAAAACAGTTTGGTCGGTCTCCACCTGACCGACTGAACCACCCAACTACCTTGCATTTTGAGTTTTGACCGATCGAACTCACCTCATAAATTCATTTGTTTGGGCATCTATGCAACCGAACTAATTAAATGAAAAAAACCCAAAAATTTATTCTTCGGAGGAATGTTTGTGTATGTAAAAATAATAAAAAATAATTTATTTTTCCTATAAAAACCCATATTATTTTTCATATTTCATATACTTTCTTCTCCACCTTCAACAACAACAATGTCTTTTAATAATCCCAAAACCAAAACCCCAAGATCCCGTTGCCAACAAAACGTTCCAACAATGAATGGCCCCAATTTTACGTTACAAGGCCAATCATCTACAATTCCTTTCCAACCCGTCGGGTTTACATACCACTCAAATTATTCACAACCAATGTACGTGAATAATGCGTTTTCTCCTCCGAGCCAACTACAACAACAAATGGAAATGCACAACTCGTTTCGTCAACACTACGGGTATCGTTCACACACCGAACCCGAACCCGTCTTAATATTCTCCACGATTTTCTTCGCTTCACTCGTTAGATCTTGAAGATGACGAGTTTGAACCATTATTTAGGGAAGGTCCATCCAAACCATTCTACAAGATTCTCCAGACGAGTCTCCCCTCCGAAGAGTTGCACCCGTAGAAACGAACGTATGTGAAAAACGACAATCGGCCAAGAAGAATGACAAATACGTTAATGAACCATAGACCCCCGATGAAGAGGTAGCTTTGTGTAAAGCTTGGATAAACACTTAGACATTAGCAAGTATCATAGCAGCTCCTACAGTAATATCTTTTTCATAACCACCATCACCAATGACTTTGTGATGTATTGTTCCAGGCAAGGTTATAAATAGAGTAAAGCGTGGCGTGGCGGCATAGCCAAGCCTCAAGATTTATCGTGAGGCGTTGCGTCATAGCGTTTTTAAGGCGTGACTCAAGGCGGCAAAAAATATTTATAGAGTGGTCGTTGGGATTAAAAGCCTTCTTGAAGTTACTGCTGCTAAGGTTTGTGTTACTGCTGCTAAACATAAATTAGTGCTGTTAGTAATATTAATGAAAAATATGATAAGTAGTTAGTACTGCTAGTTACTATTGCTAGTGTAAGTTACTACTGCTAATGTATATTACTACTGCTAGTTACTACTGCTAGTAATGTTACTACTACTAGAGTAAAGTTAGTACTGCTAGTGTAACTTAGTACTGCCGGTGAAGATTGAAGAAAACTTTCTAAGTAGTTAATGCTGCTTGTACACAGTTTGTGCTGCTGGTAAAAAAGTTACTACTGTTGGTGTTGAAAGTTAATGCTGCTGGTATAAAAGTTACAACTGCTGAAAGATTACAACTACTGTATAACAACCCGTAATTTTCATCAATGTAATTATCTATCTATTAAATTAGATGCACTGTAATATCCATATATTAAATTAGATGCACTGTAATCTATTATATACCACCTTTATATAGGGAAATTTTTTTGCTTTATCTCATTATGCAACGTAACTTGCATCTCTAAAGTAAACGAGCTCACGCAACATCTACCAATGCCATCTCTATCTATGTTTATATCATGTAAACATCCTAATATGTTAATTCTATCTTAATATCATTTTTACCAAGTACATTATCCATTTAACGTACTTTTTAAAACGTTATACCAAAACAAGCATTAAACGTTAACATTGATATCAAAACCCTAATTATATGTAATGTATACATATAAAATGAATTCACAAGCCTTTAAAGCATATGTACAAGTGTAAAATGCACCATATTTGAATCATATTTCCCATCTAAGTTAATGTACAACTCATTTAAGCTCAATGTTCAAGTTAATAATGCGTAAAAACCTAATTAGGCCATTTAAGATCTTAAATCATGTTTAAACTTTACCACCATTTTAGTACAAGGTACAAGCACTCAATGCATAACTTTTAAACCTTAAACCTAAACCATAATTCATCCTGAACCCTAATCTAAAACCCTAAACCCTAAAAAAACCCTAAACCCTAATTTCACTTTCAACTAAAAACTAAACCCTAAACCTAAAACTAAGCCCTAAACCTTAATTCTAAGTTTTAATCTCAATCCTAACACTAATCCAAAACCTTAATCTACCCTTAATCCTAACCTTAATCCACATTTTAAAACCCTAACCTGAAAAAAAATCAACCCGGCACCATTTTCTTTCTATTTTGACCTATTTTTACACCCAAGCTTGGCAACAAAGCACCTCAGCACCTCTATGACTCACATAGCAGCCCACCAAGGAGCTTACCAAGGCTCTTCATTAATCCTTGTTAGCTATTGTAAACTAAAACATCTCTTTGTCCTTCTCTTTCTTAAGCGTGGCTCCATCAATAACCTTCCACACCTTCATGGCTAGTTCTAGCTATCCTTAATCATCCTACTAGCCCCTTTTAGTCACCCTTGACACTAATCAAACTCAAAACTTAAGCACCAAGGGTGTTTTCACCCTATAAATACAGAACCAGAGCACCATTTTCATTTCATCCCACACATCTCATCTCATACCCTCAAATGGAATTCTAACCCTTCCATAGCAGCAATAGTAATCAAATAGAAGTCCCTCAAGATCAGAAATTAGAAGCAAGAATCAAGAAAATACAAATACCTTTGAAAGTCGTTACTAGGAGTAGAACCAAAAACCCTTTTCAACCCATTTTAGCTCAAGTAAGCTTAAGATCTTGTTCCATAAGCTTATATTCTGTACAATAATGTTCATAATACTCTTAAGATCATGTATGAACTCTTGTTCTAAGCTTTGAATCCTCAAATCCATAGGTTTTTGATAAAAACCCTAAAAACGACTAGTTTTGATTTTCTAGCTAACGAATCCTTTTTATAAAATTTTGTTATGTGAGAAAAACATTTATTTTAGCTTTATTCTATAAGATAAACGTGCAAAATTCATTTGGAATTCTTAAAAATAACCTTGCATGGCTTTTTGGACTTGTTTTGCAAAAGTTTCCATGCATAGGGGTATATATCGTAACTTTTTGAAATTTATAACTAAAGGGGCTGAAAATGTCATTTTCTTAAAGTTATAACTATAAGGACCTATTTTTCCAAGTTTCAAAGTTAAAAGTTTAAATTATATATACTTTATATATAAAGGACTAAACTTGTAAAAAGTTTATAGAACCTGGGGCTATATATTGATAATTATATTGTAAATTATAAAAATATTATATTTTTATTTTAATTATAAAAATATATATAATTATTCTAGCTTTTGAGAAATTAAAACTATAATGTAATCACATTAACTAGGGTGCTTCATGTAATGTGTTTTCAGTTGGGTATACGTTTTGACGAGTTTCGCTGGATTTAAGATTTAAAAATGTCCTGGCTACTCATACGTTTAATACATGCCTCTGCATTATTGATTGGCATTTCCGAACAATGATACGATATTTCAATAATAAATCCAATCAATTTGATATTTCATTATAACATAAACATATCAATAAAACTATGACTTGATCATAATTACACCACAGTTGTATGACGAAGCTTACTTTCATTTCATTTTACTTTTTGTCATCAATCAGATTTCCCTGTAATATTAGGTGTGTTCATGCTCGCATTCAATAATTTAAATGTTTTTCTTAAACCGCGAGGGGGTAGGGTAGGGGGTACACTGCTATAAAACATGAATGCAAGTATTTTTTCTGTTGATATCCTGATACATTAATGCCTAAGTCCTCCCCCCCCCCACCCCTACTTTGCATTAAGTCCTCACACTATCTTGGACCGTTAATCTACTCGTAGGGCGTATGCCTGCGGAATGGCTCGTGAATAGATCTATTTGGGACTGGACTCCCCGTTGGTGTACCTATACTGTCGGTAACCAATAGCACACATTTGAATAACTTTACGAGTGTTTTGGCAAAGACACCCGTTGGGGAAATTATTTTTGATTATTTAACCTAAGGCTTCGGTGTCATGAGCTTAGGGCAATAATATTGTTTTCCATGATAATTTGTACTGCAAGCCAATTATTACAAACTATGGGTGTATAACAACGTAACCCACTATTGAACTTGTATTCAAACTACTTTACTTAAACCTATGAATTTCACTTAACCTTTGTGTTGACTTTTTAGAATGTTTATCTCAGGTAACTGAACATCTTATCGCACGAACTTGAAGATGGCTAAACTGTTATCATTCAAACTTTATGTTTTCATGTAGATTTTGGGACCTCTGTTTGTAAAAACTCTGATAAAATAATGAATGATAACTTATCTTTTAAAAACGTCTCTTTCGAGTCGTTTTCTATGATTATGATTATTGTACTATGAAATAATACCCATATTAGCTTTCGCTGCTATATGTCAAAAATGGGGGTGTTATAGATTGGTATCAGAGCCACAGTTATAGAGAACAAGGTTGAAACCTTAACTATAACTACTTTTCTTTTTCTAGCCAAGAAAGTCCTTCGTGCCACTACATCTCCTGAATAGTATGTAAAGATACATAACTATTATACTATTATATAAATAACTTATGTTATTTATCGCTGGGTTGTTAACAGAACAATGTCTTCTCCCAACCATCTTACTTCCAGTATTGAGGATGCTTTTTCCTCTAACTTTCCAGACTTTATCTCGGCTTCTCCGGACTATGTCCTAGCTTCACCGGGAAAAACTTATTCTAGCTCTTCTATCTCATTTGGCGTAGTTTCATAGTCCCCACCCCCCCCCCCCCCCCCTACCCCCCCCCCCATCGCTCTTTCATAATGATCCTACATGAAAGTTATTTATGCAAGAATTCTATGCTGAAAAAAAAATCCACCTATACACCCTCAACTATCATACCTCATATAATCAATGCTTATCAAAGTATTCTTTCTTTCCTGAGGATACCTACACTACCACCAAAGAAACGAGGTTGTGATTCGATTCATCCTCATATACATTCTTCCCATACCTCAGACTTTGAGATATGGAGGGGGGGGGAATAAAAGCTCTCGTAAGACAAGTCTTGGACGTCAACGAGGAGCAAATGAGAAATCTTGGAATCATCTAGATGAACTTTCTCTCGATCCTATTGAGTACATAGGTGGAATACAAAAATCGAAGGACTCATTAAAGGTGCGGGTAATTATTCCACATGGACTTTGATCACACTCTAGAGCAGAACCTCCACACAAGCTCTGCTCAAATTTCTAAACTTTAGAAGAAGCAGATGGGAAATAACCACAAAATTTCTCTGGCTCGCTTCAGAATTACTGATCTAGAACACATCATCAACGATATCTAGATTCGTAATCTAGAAGATATGGATAGTTCTTCTGGAATTGCCATCAATGAACTCAAGATCAGCCAAGAAGGACCATCGGACTATTAGATTAGATCTTAGTTATCGCTTTTATTATAACCTAGCCACGGGATGTGTGGTATAAATAAAAACACTTGTCAAATCTTGACTATGTATTATACAAAGGCAAGTTGTTCTTAATATAATACAATGGCAATCCCGTTATATAATACAGACTTATCTATCTTGCATCATCATCTCCGTCATCATCATTATGAATCATACCCTGGCTTCTAAATAAATCATAGATAATTATTTGATATATGAATTATCTATGATTTGATATCACTATTGTGGACAATGTTAATTTTTGCACTTTAATCATTTTAAGTCTTGTGATATCATTCTTTTTACGTGTTGTTTATGTGATAAAAATGCCTCCAAAGGTCGTCAAAATCTGAAGACGGACCATGACTCAAGATGCCATCTAAGAAACTGGTTGCTGACAGTGTCATGCGGTGTCTGGAAGCACAAGCTAGCAACAATGGCAGAGGTAATAGTAATCCCAACAGGAACACCAGAGCCTGCTAGTACTCACTGTAGCAAAAAAGGAAACTAGAAAGAATTCATAAGATGTCAACTTTCTACTTTTTTAAAATGGTACGAAAGGAGCAGTTGGTTTGGCCTCATCCGCTGTAGTAGAACAACTGGATATCAGTATTATCTCGAGCAAATATACCGAGGAAAACACAGTAACATTTGCATAAATGGTTACTCCTTACTGATGATGCCTTGTCCTGGTGGAATGCATACGCCTAACCTATGGGAGTAGATCAAGCCAATCAAATCACCTGGACTGAATTGAAAAGGCTCTTAACAAACAAGTATTGTCCTCGAACTGAAGTCAGAAAGATGGAAGATAAACTTTACAATCTGACTGTAAAGGGAAATGATCTCAAACCTTACGTTTGAAGATTCCAAGAATTAGCAGTTCTATGCCCGAACATGGTACCAAACACCGAGAAACTCCTGGAAGCCTTTATCTGAGGATTACCTAGAAGTATTGAAGGAAATTTTACCGCCTCGAAGCCTCAACAACCTTTAGAGGACAGCCATTAAACTAGCCAAAGGCTATATGGATCAAGTACAAAAGCACACTTCGGTGCAAGTATTCAAGTGATCATAATGAAAGTTTGACGCAGTTGAACTTTCAACAACAAAATTACCGCAACAACGAACAAACTACCGTTAACACCAACACCAAACTAAACCACTACAACAATCACTAACCACACAGAACCGAAGGCCTAAGCAATGTGTAAAGCGTTATGCTGCCACTTCCTGCTTGGAGAACTGTCAAGTATGCAGGAAACCTTCTCATTATGTAGAAATGTTGATCTACTCCACTACGGACCTTGTACTGTAAGTGTAATACTTGCAAAAGGTAGGGCCATTTGACCATGAGAATGCGAAAACAACGAGGCACAGCCTACTGCAAGTATTCAATTCCAGTGACTGTTATGTGTCATGACTGTGGAGAAAAAAGGGAATTTACAAATCAGTGCATGTTCATGACCAACATCAATGCCCAGGGAAGAGCCTACATGCTAAGGGATAGGTGCTCATCAAGACCCGAACGTAGTTACGGGTATGTTTCTCCAACTAGCATTTGCTTGAGTATTATTTAATTCCGGTGACGTAATAGCTTATATTCAACATCTCTGGCATCTATGCTAGAAATCATGCCTATTACAATTGATACCTTTTACGATATCGAAATGGCTAACGGAAACCTGTAAGACAACAAACACCGTTATCGGTTGCACCCTAACCTTGCTAAATCATCTTTCAAAATCGATCTCATGTCGATTAAACTCGGTAGTTTCGACGTTGTCATCAGTATGGAATGGGTGTGTCCAGTATCATGCCAAAATTCTCTGTGACGAGAAAGTCGTTCACATTCCTATTGATAATGAAACTTTGATCATTCGAGGTGTGACCGAACAAGTAAGACCGAATAAATCTCATAGCTTTTCTATAATAACGAAACGATACATATCCCGAGGTTGTCAAGTTTTCATGATCCAAGTAACCGAGAAGAAGAAGTCAGACGAGAAGAGATTAGAAGATATTTCCGTAGTTAGAGAATTCCTAAAAGTTTTTCCTGAATATCTACCTGGTCTCCCTCCCGTTCGCCAAGTAGAATTCCAAATCGATCATAATTCCCGGGCAGCACCTGTAGCACACGCACTATATAGATTAGCTCCTTCAGAAATGCTAGGAACTATCTAATCAACTTTAAGAATTGTCAGACGAGGTTTTATACGACCAAGTACTTCACCCTGGGGAGCTCCTGTCTTATTTGTTAAAAAGAAAGACGGATCTTTCAGAATGTGTATCTGAGTATCGGGTGTTGAATAATTACTGTACAAGAATCGTTACCCATTACCCAGAATCGATGACTTATTCGACCAACTTCAAGGTTCAAGTGTCTACTCAAAAATTGACCTAAGATCAGGTTTTTCATCAAACTAAGACAGTGAGGGTTGAAGAATATTTCTAAGAATGCTTTCAGAAACTAGATACAAACACTCATGTATATTTAAAGTTATTGGCCATTGGTTTAACTAACACACCTGCTGTATTCTTGGATCTCATAAATCGTGTGTGTAAACCATACTTGGATAAATAAATTTATGATAAGTATTCATCGTATGATATTCACATCTACTCTCGTAACAGAAGAACAAGCAAATCATTGAGAATGATCCTTAGAATTCCTCAGAAATTGTATGCCAAGTTCTCTAATTTGATTTTGTTCGTATTAGTGCAATTTCTGGTAAGCTTAATTGATAGTCAAGGACTTCATGTTGCAACGCCAATGATTGAAGCAGTTAAGGAATTTGGGCATCTCTACTACACCCATGGATGTTCATCAATTTCTCTAGGACTTGTCCGGCGATTATCGGTGATTTATCAAGATTTTTAAAAAATGAAAATCTTTGAATGATTTAACCCTGAAAAAAAGAAGTTATTATCTGGGGTGATGGACCAAGAATCGCTTTTCAAATGCTAAAAATAGAAGCTATGTGAAGCTCTAATCTTAGCATTACCCAAAGGAAATGATGATTTTGTTGTCTACTGTGATGCATCCCATCAAGGTCTAAGAGCAGTGTTAATGCAAAGAGAGAAGGTTATTGCATATGCATCCCGACAACTTAAGCCTAATGAAGAAAAATGATGAAATCTCATTTCACACAAAAGATGAACTAGAGAAAGAAAGTAGAGAGAGAAAGGAAAAAGGGAAAAATGGATGGTTGATTAAACAAAGTGGGAAAATTACAAAGAGAACCAACACCC
>BQNB010098291.1:1839-25191 GCA_026074375.1 Tanacetum coccineum
CTTTCTCTCCATAGGCATGACAAGTAACTGTCACTGGTAGCAGATTACTTCCAATGGCTGGCCCTTTATTTTTGCAGTTCTTGGTTAGATGTCCTACCTTGTTGCAAGTATTACACTTAACAGTGCAAGGTCCTATGTGATGCAGAATATTTAGCATAGAGGCAAGAAATATGGATATGAAGCTTTTATCGGCTTTAGAATCAAATAATACTCTAGCTAGATGTTGGTTTAGAAGAAACATACCTGTGACTATATTCGGGTCTTGGTGAGCATTCCTATCCCTTAGCAAGTAGGCTCTTCCCTGGGCATTGTTGTTGGTGGTCTTTCGGCACTGATTTGCATAATGCCCTTTCTCTCCACATGCATGACAAGTAATTGTCACTGGTAGCATATTACTTCCAGTGGCTGGCCCTTTGTTTTTGCAGTTCTTGGTTAGATGTCCCACCTTGTTGCAAGTATTACACTTAACAGTGCAAGGTCCTATGTGATGCAGAGTGCATTTCTTACACAAAGGACGGTTTCTAGTATACCTATTGTTTTCAGTTAGAGTGACAGCATAAGACCTGAAGGTTTCCTGTCTTATGTTATGTTGTGGTTGGTGATTATTGTAGCGGTTGTTGGTGTTGGTGTTACGGTAGTTGTTGTTGTTGAAAGTTCTTCTGTCGTCAAACTTTCATTTATGATCACTTGATGATACTTAACCGGAGGTTGTGCTTTGTTACCTGATTCCATTAGCCTCTGGACTATGTTAATGGCTTCCTCTTTGGAGTTTGAGGTTTGAGGCTTAGGTGGTAACATTCCCTTGCATACTTCGAGGATCCCCCGATGATAATCTTCATATTTTCTCAAAATCTAGCACCATAGTGGGACATAAGGTTGCCAATTCCTAGAATCTTCTCACATATGTCTTGAGATCATTCCCCTTCACAGTCAGATGGTAAAATTCGTTTTACATCTTCTAGACCTCAGTTCGGGGACATTACTTCTTTATTAAAAGCTTCTTGAATTCAACCTAGGTAATCTTGTAAGCTTCTTCTATCCTAATAGGTTGGGCAAAAGAATTCCACCAGGATAGAGCTTTTTCAATTAAGGTACCAGTAACAAACTTCACCTTGCAGTCTTCGGTACAGTTGCTACGGGAAAACACCAATTCAGTTCGCTCAAACCAGCGGATAAGACCAACAGCGCCTTCCGTACCTTTTAAGTTGATAGGTTGGCAGCTCATGAACTCTTTGTAGCTACACTGTCTTGCTACAAGAGCTTCTCTTGGTCTGGTGGTATTATCAATATTTGCCATGTTAGCAGCTTGTGCTTCCAGAGCCGCGGAAACACTATCAGCAACTAGTTTCTTGATGGCAGCCTGAGTCATGGCTGGTGCTTCAGATGTTGACGTCCTTTTAGGAGGCATTCTATCAACATAAGACAACACGTAATAAGAATGATATCATAATTCTTTCCTTAAAATGCTTAAAATGCAATGCTTATTTTTGAACTTTAAGCATTTTTAACAATAGTGATATTGAAATCATAAATACTTATTTGATATAATTTCTAACAAGCATCTAAATTATTAGTTTATTTTCTAGGGGTCACGGTAAGATTCATAATGATGAAGACGAAGATGTAATATAAGACACAGGATGAATATAAAACGGGATCACCATTGTATTATATCATGAACAACTTGCCTTTGTACTATACATAGTCAAAATTTGACAAGTGTTGTTATTTATACCACACATCTCGTGGCTAGGTTCTAACAAAAGTTATAACTAGTATCTAATCTAGTAGTCCGATGGTCCTTCCTGACTGTTCTTGTGTTCATAGATTGCATCCAGAAGACTTTCCTTATCTGCTTGGTGACGAACCTGGATATCTTCGATGATTTGTTCTAGATTAACAATCCTAAAGCAAGCCAGAGAAATCTTGCTGTTATTTCCTAATTGCTTTCTTTAAAATTTAGCAATTTGAGCACGAGCCTTTTGAAGTTCAGCTTCCAGATTGTCAAAATCTTGTTGTATGATCACCTGACCTTTTCCAAGATCTTCTATTTCGTATTTTATGTGTTCAATGCTGTCGAGAGAGTTCATCTAGGTGATTTAAAATTTCCTTAATTTTCTCCTCATGACGTTCCAGACTTGTCTTACGAGAGCTTTCTCTTATCTCAAATGCTTGAGGTAGGGCAGAAGTAGAGGATGGTGATCGGTCACGGCCTCATTTCTTAAGTGGCAATAATTCCTCAGGAAGAAAGAACTCTTAAGAATTAAACATTGGAGATAGCATTGAAGATGGAGGCATAATAGTTGGCGGTGGAATAGGTGATTTTTCAGCATAATATGCATGCATGACCTTCATATAGGGGTCATCATGAAAAAGTGAAAGAGTTGGTTAAGCTATTGGAACTAAACCAAATGAGTTATTTGAAGAGCTAGAATGAGTTTCACCTGGTGAAGCTAGGACATAGTCCGGGGAAGCCGAGATATAGTCAGGAAAGATGGAGGAAAAAGCTTCCTCAATATTGAAAGTAGGGTGGTTGGGAGAAGACATCACTCTGTTAACAACCCAGTGGTAAATAACATAAGTTATTTATATAATAGTATAATAGTTATGTACTTTACATACTATTCTGGAAATGTAGTCGCATAGAGGACTTTCTTGGATAGAAAAAGAAAAGTAGTTATAGTTAAGGTTTCAACCTTGTTCTCTCTAATCGTGACTCTTGATACCAATCTATAACACCCCCATTTTGACATATATAGCAGCGAAAGCTAATCTGGGGTATTACTTCATCGTACAACAGTCATAATCATAGAAAATGACTCATAAAGAGACGTTTTTGGAAAATTTAGTTATCATTCATTTATTCATCAGAGTTTTACAAAAAGGGAGAGGTCCCAACATCTAAAAACATAAAGTTTGAATGATAACAGTTTAGCCATCTTCAAGTCCGTGCCATGTGATGCTTAATTACCTGAGATAAACATGCTAAAAAGATCAACATAATGGTTGAGTGAAATTCATAGGTTTATGGTAAACAGTTTGAATACAAGTCATCATAAACAGTGGGTTACGTTGTTATACACCCATAAGTGTAATAATTGCAATGAGTACAATTATTATAGAAAATAGTATTATTGCCCTAAGCTCATGACACCGAGACCTTGAGATAATCAACAATCACAAGAAAGTTGCCCTAACGGGTGCCTTTGCAAACACCGCTAGTGATTCAAATGAAGTTGCGTTTGGTTACCAGAAAGTATAGGTACAACCAGTGGAGGGAGGTTCGGTCCCAAATAGATTATTCACAGCATTCGCGCTTACTCTGAAGAGTAATTAACGGTTCATGATAGTGGGGTCTTAATGGCAAAAGTAGGGACTTAGGCAATAATATATCAGGATAGCTACATTGTGTTGTTGTTGATAACAACCCTGTTTCTCCCTTGGTTCACCCCCTCGCTCGCAATCCTGCCCCGTATTCCCCCTCGCGGTTTATGAAAATATTAGTAGTTTTAAAAATGCGAGGCTATGGAACTCACTCTTAACAGGGAAAGTCTGAATTGATGGCAAAAGTATATCAAGTGAAAGTAACGGCCTCGTCACGCAACCTGGGGTAATATGTCAAGTCTTAGTGTGATGGTTTATGTTTTAAAACTTCATAAAGTTTAACATATTACTTTGATTTATTAATTTATGGAAATATTGTATCACTGTTTGGGCTATCATAATCCAGAGGCCATGTAGTATCGTTTGAGGAGTCAGGGCACTTTAAATCGTAAACCCAGCAAACTCGTCAAAACAAATACCCAAATGGAACCCCTCATATGAAATTCCCTAGTAACGTGATACGATAAGATTTTTAAGTTTCTTCAAAAGCTAGTCGATGATAAATTACGTTAATTATATAACGTAATTATTTTATAATGCGTCGATCGTTGATTAATAGCGATAAATGTATCGGGTTTTAATAAAATCGAGTCTTATAATATTAATATATATTTTTATAATTTATATAAAAATATTATATTTTTAAGTTTTCAAAAATGGCAATAAATACCCTTGATTTATAAACTTTTACAAATTTAGTCCTTTATATATAAAGTATATGTAATTTAAACCTTTAACTTTGAAACTTGGCAAGATAGGTCCTTATAGTTATATCTTTGGAATAATGACATTTTTAGCCCTTCTAGTTATAAATTTAAAAAAGTTACGATATATACCCCTATGCATGGAAAACCAAGGTTATTATAAATAGCGTGAAGCGTGGCGTAGCGGCATAGCCAAGCCTCAAGCTTTAGCGTGAGGCGTTGCGTCATAGCGTTTTTAAGGCGTGACTCAAGGCGGCAAAAAATATTTATAGAGTGGTCAATATTAGTTAGCTACTAGGATTAAAATTGAGTAACGGGGTTACTAAGACCGAATCTCATACAACCCAAAGCATAAATACTTGTAAATAAGCTCAAATCCATGAAATTTTTTAAAGCTTCAAAAAAACTCACGCTATAGCGCGCTATATGGCGCCTTATTGCACGCCACGCCTCAAGATGACGCCTTGGCCTGTTTCGTAACGTGGAGGGGGCCCTCGGCCTCACGCTATTGCGCCGCTATAGCGCGCTACGGCGCCGCTATTAGTACCTGATGAAACATTTGCAAATCAAGTCCAAAATTCATAATTTTGATATTTTTGAAATCCAAAAGAGTTTTGCAGGTCATGGCTTATTAGAATAAGCTAAAATAAGATGTTCTAACGTAACAAAAGTTTAGAAAAAGGATTCGTTAGCTAGAAAATCAAAACGGGTCATTTTTAGGGTTTTAACCAAAAACGCATGCGTTTTGGTTTCAAGGATCAAACAAGAGTTTATATAGGAACAAGGCTAATAAAAGTTCTAAAACAGATTATGAGCTTATGGAACAAGATTTTGAGCTTACTTGAGCTAAAATGGGTCGAAATGGGTTGTTTGAGTTCGTACGCATAGAAACGACTTTAAGGGTTTCTTTTTCTTGATTCTTGGCTTCAATTCTGATCTTAGGGTTTCACTTCTCTTCTAAGACATGGCTAGATCACAACCTTGAGAGTGTTTTGAGTTTAGATGATGAGATATGAACATATGTATGTATGCGTGTGTATTTATAGTGTAGGAGAGAATTGGAGGCCAAGTTTGAGTAAAATAAGGATCAAGTAGAGTGGAGTGGTGGCTAAGGGTTAGATAGGGTGAGTGTTAGGAGCTAAGAGGGTAGCTATGCAAGGTGTAAGGGTGCATGAGAGTTTGGTTATTAAGGGGGTGATGAGGGGGAGTGTTTGCTTGGTAACCAAGTTGTTGTAGCAAACAAGTAGGCAAGGAGGTGAGTAAGGTGCTTAACCAAGCTACTAGGTAGGGTGGTGAATAAGGTGGAAGGGTGCTAGCTTGGTTTAAAATGGGTTAAAAAGAAATAAAGGGGTGTCGTGTTTGGTTTGGTTTTGGGTTAGGGTTTTAATATTTAGGACATGGATTAGGGTTAGGATTAAGGATAATTTAGGGTTTATGATTAAGGTTTAGTGTTAGGATTAGGGTTTAGGTTTAAGGTTTAGGTTTTAAAATGAAATTAGGGTTTTAAAATTAGTTTAGGGTTTCGTTTAGGGTTTTAGGTTTTAGGACGTGGATTAGGGTTTAAGATTAGGGTAATTAGGGTTTAAATGTTGTGCATTAGGAGCTTGTAAGTTGTGTTTAAGTGGTGGTAAGAAACTAGAAGAAAAATGATGGTAAAATGAGCTTATTTGAATCCGTGCTTTATTGATTTATACATTGAGCTTAAACGTGTTGTACCATGGTTTTGGAGGTAAGCATGATTCAAATATTATGCTATAATACTTGTACACATGCCTTGAATTCTTATACATTCATTTTATATGTATACATTACATATAATTAGGGTTTTGATATAAACGTTAACGAATAAAGTCTGTTTTGATATGACGTTGTAAATGGTATGTTAAATGGATAATGTACTTGGTAAAAATGATATTAAGATATAGACTTGACATATTAGGATGTTTACATGATATAAACATAGATATAGATGACATTGGTAGGTTGCGTGAGCTTGTTTACTTTAGAGATGCAAGTTATGTTGCATAATGGATAAAGCAAAAAAAAATCCCTGTAAAAAGGTGGTATATATATATATATATATATATATATATATATATATATATATATATATAATAGATGGATATTACAGTGTATCTAATTTAATAGATGGATAATTACATTGATGAAAATTACGGGTTGTTATAAAAAGATACCCCTTTCATCTTCTCAAAATAATGTATTGAAGCGTTTAATATACTTAAGAAGAAATTAACCGAAGCTCTGATTTTAATTGCCCCCAATTGGGACCTACCATTTGAAATTATGTGTGATGCTAGTATTGCGGTAGGTGCTGTCCTGGGGCAACGTAAGACCTAAAAATTTTTTCAGCCTATACACTATGCTAGTAAGACCAGGACGGATGCTCAAGCACATTACACTACTAGGGAGAAAGAATTATTAGCTGTGGTATATGCTTTTGAGAAATTCCGGCCTTAGTTAGTCTTGTCGAAGACCATATTGTATACGGACCACTCGGCTCTCAAATATCTTCGTGATTAAAAAAAAGGAGTAGAGAATTCGCAGCCGACCACTATAAGACTTTAAAAATCCCCACCAAGATGTTCTCAAGAACAAGGAAATTACCAAAACATTTCCTCTCGAGACTCTTGGTATGGTTACCTTTCGTGGTGATTCTAGTACCCCATGGTTTGCCGACATTGCAAACTACCATGCGGGGAATTTTATTGTGAAAGGGATGTCGTCCCAACAAAAGAAAAAATTCTTTAAGGATGTAAAGCATTACTTTTGGGACGACCCCTACTTGTTTAGAATTGGTGCGGATCAAGTGATTAGACGATGTGTTTACGGCCAAGAAGCCGTTGATATCCTCACGGCTTGCCATAATGGACCCACCGGGGGACATCATGGTGCCAACTACACTGCTAAAAAGTCTTTGATTCCGGATTTTATTGGCCAACTATTTACCGAGATGCCCATGATTTGGTCACACGGTGTGACACTTTTCAACGTCAAGGCAAAATATCGCAAAAAGATGAAATTACCCAAAATGCAATTCAAGTATGCGAGATCTTTGACGTATGGGGCATCGATTTCATGGGGCCATTCCCGTCTTCTCGAGGGAATAAGTACATTCTCGTGGCCGTTGACTACTTGTCTAAATGGGTTGAAGCAAAAGCGCTCCCCACTAATGATGCCCGAGTTGTCATAAAATTCTTGAAATCTCTCTTTGCCCGATTTGGAACTCCTCGTTGATTTAATTAGGATCGAGGTACTCAACTTTTAAAATGACCAATTTGCAAAAGGTTCTGTTATGATGGAGTTTACTTCACATTCTTTCTTACCGCGTATCATCCATAAACGAGTGGATAAGTGGAGGTTTCAAATCGTGGTTTGAAACGTATCTTAGAAAGGACCGTAGGTGAAAACCGTGCTTCATGGTTCGATAAGTTAGATGCTGCTTTATGGGCCTTTCGTACCGCTTTCAAAACACCCATCGGGTGCACTCCATACAAGTTAGTGTACGGAAATGCTTGTCATCTTCCTATCGAACTTGAACACACAGGACTAGAGGCCTTTTGAAACATTGCAATTTTGACACTTAAGAAGCGGTGATCACGGAAAGTTTAAATGAATGAATTAAATGAACTCCGGGATTAAGACTATGATAACTCTTTAATCTACAAAGAGAAAACGAAGAAGATTCATGACTCCGAGATTAAGAACTGTGTTTTCAACGTTGGTGATTGTTGGAAACACAAAAAGTGTCGGTCACTTCCAAGTTATAATAGGTCTTAGCTCGTAGATTGTGTCACGTTAAGTATAGAAAGGCTTAATCTGGCCAAGGCCCAGGAAGCTATCATAGCCCATGGGCCGGCCATGATGTAACTATATAAGCCCTCTCATAGCCTTGGAGAGGGTTGGTTGTTCCATATTTCATTTTCCATCTTAATAAACTTCATCCATTTTCCATCCATTCTCTCTCTAACATCACAACCCACATCTCACTCTTGTTCTTGGTTTGATCATAAGATTACATGTTTCTACAATTGGTATCAAGAGCCATGGAGTGGTGTGTTTAGTTTTTGTGTTTGATTTGTTCTAAAACTTTACAAGAACATTTTTGATCTAAATTTTTTTGGCCTAAAAACCTTAAAGTTGTCATTTTTATTGTTCCTATAGGGTTAGAAACACTAGTTGTACAAGAATTTTTACTAAAAATCATTTAAAAATGTGTTTTTTTAGTTTTGACAATTTGAGTTTCATAGTAGTTGGTAACCAAACTCGAACGAGTAAAACGAAACTAGTCTGAACCGGAAACATAAGAGTCGAAATAAGTGATCCAAAAAGAGGATTGAACTAGCCTTCATGGTAAACCGAACGAGTCAACCCGAAAAAACAAGAGGATCGAACTAAGCCCCTCTTTGGTAACCGAAACGTGTCAACCGAAACCAGAGGATCGAACTAGTCATCTAAGTTAGAACCGAACGAGTAGTTTACTAGCTTGAACCGAACGAATTTCTCACTGTTTGAGCCGAACTAGCTATTTTTAACCTTGAACCGAATGAGCAGTTTGTAACTTGAACCGAACAAGCAATTCCAACTAGAACCGAACGAGTTAACTCATTGATAACCGAACTAGATAAATTTATCTTGGAACCGAACCAGTTAAACTTAACTAGGAACCGAACGAGATATTTTTTAACTAGAACCGAACGAGTTTAATTCTAAGTTAATTTTTAACTCAACAACTCAAATTACTCAAATTCCTAATATACGGTTTATTTATTTGAGTTGTAAAATCCCCTGAACAAAACACTGTTTTCCCGGTTTGTCAAGAATTATAAATCCGTGTAGTTTAATTTCAAGACTCAACAAACTCACAATCAAACACAATTTCTTTCTACCGCCGATAGATGAATTTGTAATCTTTTTGATACCACAATGACGACTCTTGCCGATAAGTCACTTCTTTCAGGAGGAGACAACAAACCACCAATGCTTGAAAAACACTTGTATGATTCTTGGAAGAGCCGAATGGAACTGTATATGTTGAATAGACCTCATGGAAGAATGATTCTTGCCTCTGTTGAAAAAGGACCACTCGTTTGGCCTTCAATCACTGAGGATGGAGTAACAAGGCTTAAGGAATATGTTGAACTGACTCCCGCTGAAGCCATTCAAGCTGATTGTGACATCAAAGCAATAAACATCATTCTCCAAGGCCTTCAACTGAAATTTATGCTCTTGTGAGTCAACATCGTGTCTTGCAAAAGATATTTTGGTGAGAAGATTAACTGCTAAGGCCAAGGAACGTCGTTAAACCAAAACAAGAACGAGAGTGCAGCTGTATGAAGAATTGATAAGTTCACTTACAGAAAGGAGAGTCATTACACGGTACTATTTGAGTTTTCACTCTGCTACTCAATGATATGAACATTACTAGGATGCCATTGGAGCAATTTCAAGTAACACCAAGTTTTTAAAAAATAAAAAAAACACTCTTCCTGATGAATGGAGCAAAATTTGTTACTGATGTTTAAATGGTCAAAGACTTGCTAATACCAATGTTGATCTGTTAATGCTTACCTGCCAACAACACGAAAAGAAAGACATGCAATGAAGAAAAAAAAAAAATTCGTTTGATGCATGAACGTAATTCTGATCCTCTTGCTTTAGTTGCATCTCACCAGTTAACTCGGTCGGCTTATCAATCTCATTCTACATACTTACCCAAAGCTCTCAACATCAAATCGTGTTTTCACCATATCCGTCTATACAGTTTGTAACACCTCATTCAGACTTATCAATTCACAACCAGTCAATCACACCTCTTTCAAATCAACTATATCCATCAAATGAGTACCAATCCTCAGTTCACCATAACGTTTATTCTCCACAATCATCCATCCCACAATTGGAATATGCTCCCACAACTTACCACCATCAACAATCTGAATTTTCCTAACCAGACGCCGGTCTAATTGTTCCAGTGTTCTAGAAAGGGGATGATCCAATTGATGCGATCAATTACATGATGTCATCTTAACTTCTGTTGTCACATCCCGGGTATCCTACTACCAACAATCAGCTTAAGGACTTCGTCAAAACCCTCATACAAGCTACCATCTATGATGGAAAAGTAAACTGTGTAACCTGTTCAGGGAGACACAATACTTATGCTGCTGGATCTACGAGAAAATACACACTGAGAAGTGGAAAACAACCAGAGAAACAACAGCTCTCATCTGTTAACAATTGCAAAGGGGAGGGTCATAATGCAAGAAGTGTACTAAAGCCAAAAAGGAAAAGGATGAAACGTGGGTTCAATGATAAATTGTTGCTGGTTTCAAGGCTTAAGCAAGTGGACAAGGTTTTAAAAGAGGAAGAAAATAGCATTTTGGCACGATCCAGGATTCCTGACACTCAAACCTCTCAGACTGTCATTACCACAATGGTGCTTATCAGCCGTTGATCCGGATGCCTAGATGTGATTGTGATGAACTCAACTCAGCCAGGATTCTCTAATGGCGAATCTTTCCAGGAATGGATCAGATGTACTCACTGAGTACAAATCCGATAATCTGACTATGATTTTATTCAATCAAAGTGAGCAGATAATGACGTCTTCTGAACAGTCTAATGATGTGAGTCAGACAGAAACTGAAATAACCAGTGATAGCAATATCATTCCTTATTCTCAGTATCTGAGTGAAACACAACAGGAAACTATCTAGAATTCTAACTCTTCTGCTCAACAAGATGTCCTGATATTATCTATGTTTGAACAATTAAATACCCAAGTGATGCACTGCACCAATGTTAATCTGGAATATAAAAGTGCCAACAAAGCTTTGACTACCAAGCTTGACAGATATAAAGAAGAGGTTAAAGATTTTGAAAGAAATGCAAAATGTTGAAAACAGTTTTTCAGGATTCAAATGAAACAATATGCCGAAGATTGTACTCTTAAGCAAACTCTTTTTTGAAAAGTGCAAGAAAAATGATCTTTAAGAAAAACAGTTTCAGATCTCAAAAATGATTTAAAAATGGAAGAAAACAAAAAATATTGATAGAGAATTGCTTTAGAAAAGAAAATTAAGCAACTTGATAATATCATTTTCAAAAGAGGTCAATCTGCGCAAATTGTTCATATGATGACTAAATCCAAAATTTGTTATGATCATTCCACGAAACAAGCTATCGGTTTTGAAAAACCTTTCTATCTGAAGAAAGTTCGGGAGTCAAAGCCAAAACTGTATGACGGGAATGTCATTCTTAAAATGGATACTATTGTGATTCCTGATTCTGATGCGAAATTAATGCGTTGTGCCAGAGAGTCGTTCAAAAATGATTTGAAAGAACAAGGATCCATTGGTTGTAAAACATAACGTGACACTAAACAATTAATTTATGCTATTCTTATATAACCGATTACAACAAACATTTGTTCGACAATCGATTTTTCTAGTGACATGCCTATTGGGAAAGCGACTTCTGGTCCTAGCTTTAGACCCATCTCATTCTTCCACAACGTCAAAGTTGAGGTTCCAAAAAGAAACTTCCAAAAGTAAGTATGGTGTATTACTGTTGAAAGAGCTCAAACGCTATTCTTTCTGGCTTTGATATGGTTGCCAAAGAAAGAACCACTGGCCCAAGCTATCACTGAGGGCACGTGGGGGTTTGAAATGACAAAGGCTTGTTTTTGAGATGAAATCATTCACGTTTATAAAAGAATTAAAAGAATATCTTTCATAACTTCACTCAATACTTGGTTAAAGAATTGCGATGTCCAACAAAGGTCTTTTTTCCAATGGAACAGGCATGTCGAACAAAATCGTTGGAGTCCCAAAAACTTTCGAAGTTCAAATGAATCAAGTTTTGAGTGAAAATGAAAGTCTCCTTGGCACAAGACATTGATCATGATATCGTAAAAAACTGTTGTGAATTTGTCTGTGAATGATGGTTGTGAAACTATGAATGAATGTCAAAAGTGTCTCAAACTCAAGACTAAGCTTCTCAACAAAAAGGATTTTGTTGATAAAGAAATTTACGATAAACTTTGTAAAAGTTTTACAACTCTTGAAAAACATTGCATCACTTTGCGAAGCTGATTCTCAACTTATTCAAGAAATTTTTTCAAAGGATCACACAGTGTTTTTAGATCAAAATGCTCCAAGTTTTACTCAGTTGTTTGAATAGTGAATTGAGAGCTCAGTCTCAAGCGAAAGACACAGTCATTGTCAAGTTAAAAGAGCAAAATTAAGTCTTAAAGGAAATGTGGATGATAGCAAAGTCAAATAGAAATGGATGAAATTGAGACTCTTAACATTGAATTGGAAAACCTAGAGTAACAAAAACTTGTTGCTGAGAATGAGCATTTGAAACAGACTTATAAGCAACTTTATGACTCGATTAAACCAAAATGTGTTCAATCAAAAGAACAATGTGATGCGTTAATCAAACAAGTCAATATAAAGTCTGGGGAAATTTCTGATTTAAATGCAAAACTTCAGGAACAAGGTTTGGTCATAGCAGCCCTAAAAAATAAGTTAAGGAAACTTAAAGGAAAAGCTTTAGATAAGGAGGCTATTAAGACCCACTCTGTTGATCCAAAAGTGTCTAAGGATAATATGGAACCAATCACGCCCAAATTGTTGAATAAAAGGACTGCTCACTCCTCTTATAGTCGACTTGTAAAAGCGAATTGATCCTCAAGATTCACTTTAGAGTCTGCCTTAGGTATTACAAAGTAATTCTGGATTTGCTTTCACACATAAGTGGACTTGCCTAGCATCAACCATTTTGATCCTCAATTTGTTGCGGTCACACCGGAGGGTAAAGGACATGAAACTTAGGTTTGTCGAATCACTCCACATCCACTGAAAACACAAAAAACCACTCGACTTCAAACATAGTTTTAACAAGCGTTATTGCATTCTACATGACTAAGACTTTTACTTAGTGCTAGCGGATAACAGCCTTCAGGCAATACAAGGGAATGATAGGATTCAGCAAACACCAAAGTGTAGTAAATTTCAAAGAAATAAAGTAGAAGCTCACCTAGGGAATGTTTAAATCTTAGTTTGAATAAAAGGAAAGTACAGTTCAAGTTAATGGGATCTGCGTCTGTGACAGAATTCCAAGAAACATGATAATTTTGATTATGTCTGTATAATACGGGATGATTATGATTGCTTCGTCTTCTGATAATTTGTGTGTTCTAATTCTATTGAAATGATGTGAATTTCGTGCTAAACCTAAGAAGAGGTAAATCTAAGAAGAGGGAAAATCTAAGAAAATATTTGGAAACAACAGGAAAAGTGTTCATAAGATAGGATAAAATTTGGAGACCCTACCGGTAGGGACACTTCACTTTGTAAGGAACTGCGTGCCCTTTAACTTAGGTATTACCACTACTAATGGAAGTGCCTTTAGGAAAACTAATAGTTCTAGAATCTGAATCACCAAACCTGTGGTTAAATTGGTATACTAAGGAACCTAGGAAGGAATAAGAATAATGAGTCCGTTAGCCAAAAACATAAGGTTATTAAAACCAATGTCTGCTAACAAACAGTGAACCTAGTTAAATCCGGGATTCAACAAAAACCATATATTCATCTACTTCTCTTAATGAGTAGGTTGTCAAATTGATCCTCTGGGTATTTAGACTCGGTTAGCTCAAAAGCACATGACGGAGATCGCTCTCAGCTCACAATTTCACTCAGTAAATTCTTGGGTATAGTAAATTCGAAATGATCAAAGTTACAAAAGATAAGGGTTATGGAGACTATCAGATTGGATCTGTTACTATTTCAGGGTTTATTACGATTGAAAGGACTGGCATAATCTATTTTCTATAGGATTAATTTGTTTGGGGGATTCCAATCTCAAAGTGGCTTTTCATCAAACACACATGCTTCATTCACAATTTAGAAGGTGTTGATTTATTGACGGGATCTCGAGGGGATAATCTTTATATACTCTTACTTGGGAATATGATGGCATCCTCTCCTATTTGTCTATTGTCAAAGGCGTCTAAAACCATGTCTTGGTTATGGCATCGAGTCTATCTCACTTGAAACATTGGTGCTTATTAATCATCTTGCAAGACATGACTTGTCCAAGGTCTCCAAAGCTCAGTTTGAAAAGGATAACTTATGTTCTGCATGTGCATTAGGCAAAAGTTCAAGAAACCCCACAACCCAAATTTCTGAGGACAACAATCAAGAAAAAACTCTATCTGTTACATATTGATCTGTGTGGGCAAATTGCGTGTCGCAAGTGTCAATGAAGATTCTACCATCATCGTTATTGTCGACGACTACTTCTCGTTTACATGGGTAAAATGTTTGCTGATCAAAAGATGAGGTTCTAGCTTTTTTATCAATTTTTGAAAGATGATCCAAGTACGGCTTAAGGAAACCGTTCGTCGCATCAGAAAAGATAATGAACTGAGTTTGTTAATCAGACATTGCGTGAATATTATGAGAAGGTTGGCATCTCTCATGAAACATCTGTTGCACGCTCTCCACAGCAAAACGGTGTTGTTGAAAGACGAAATCATACGCTAATTGAAGCAGCCCACACTATGTTAATTTATCAAAAAGCTCCTTTATTTCTATGGGCAGAAGCGATTGCCACAGATCCTGTATAAACCAAATCATTCCATGATACGTTGTCATCACGGTAAAACACCATACGAGCTTTTACACGACAAACCTCCCGATCTATCGTATCTTCATGTGTTTGGTGCACTTACTACCCACGAATGCTAGCGAGGAATTTTGCAATTACAACCGAAGGCTGACATTGGTATTTTCATTAGCTATGCACCCACAAAGAAAGCATTCCGGATTTACAACAGACGTACCAGACAAATAATTGAAACCATTCATGTTGACTACACAGCAGTTCAGGACCCGCACTTTATGAAATGACTCCTGTAACAATCAGTTCAAGACTCATGCCAAACCCTCCTTCTTCAACACCATTTGTACCACCTTCGAGATCTGATGGGATTTGTTGTTCAACAAATGTTTGATGGAGTCAACTTAATCCCACACCTTATGTTGTTTTACAAGCCACCAGAAGTAATTGCTCTATTCCGAAGTAGTTGCACCTGAACTTGCTGTATCAACTGGCTCACCTTCCTCGAACTACCAGTCTGATTCCCAAGATGCACCTATCAAGTAACTCTCATACAACACAAGAAACTCAAAACTCTTTTTTTTTTTCTTTTCTTTTCTTTTTTTTTTTCCTTTTCCTTCATTTTTTTTTTTTTTTTTTTTTTTTTTTTTTTTTTTTCTTTTTTATATTATTTCTACATGATGCTGAAGAAAGATAATCATGATTTGGAAGTTGTACACATGGGCTAATGATCCGTACTTTGGTATTCAAATCCTAGAAGAGCATCTGTCAATACATATCATCGGATGTTATTCATATAATTGTGCCTCCCGATCACCAAGTTTCTGAACACAATAGCAAATGGACTAAGGATCACCCACTTGAGAATATAATCGGTGCTCTCGACAGACCAGTCTCCACACGACTACAACTCCATGAACAAGCCTTCTTCTGCTCTATGATGCCTTTAACACATTAGTCGACTATGAACTTACCAAAGAACGCATTAACTCAAGCATGTTGGATGAAGCTATACAAGAGGACTTCATGGAATTTGAATGTCTGGAAGTTTGGGGAACTTGTTCCCCTCTTTGAAAAATGCATTTGTCATCACTCTTTAGTGGATCTATAAGGTAAAGCTTGATGTGTTAGGAGGTATTCTGAAAAACAAGGGTTCGTTGGTCGCTCGTGGTTAATCGTCAAGAAGAGGGAACGATTTTGAGAGTCTTTGCTCCGGCTTGCACGATTAGAGGCTTACGGAATTTTTTCTAGCTTTTTTTTTATTATGCTCATATTAAACATGATATCTTTCAAATGGATGTGAAAGACTGCCGTTTCTGAATGGTAATCTGCAGGAAGAGGTTTATTTAGCCAACTGGACGGGTTTTGTGGATCCAAAACAAACCTAACTACGTATACAAGCTTAAGAAAGCTCTTTATGGGTTGAAACAAGCTCCACGCGCGTGGTATGATATGTTGTCTTCATTCCTGATATCCAATGACTTCTCAAAAGGCTCAGTGGATCCTACTCTGTTCATCCGTAGAGAAGGCAAGGAACTACTACTGGTACAAATATATGTCGATGACATTATCTTTGCTGCATCTACTCCTGAACTTTGTGATCTATTCGCTAAAATCATGTGTTCAAAATTCAAGATGTCGATGATGGGTAAAATCTCATTTTTCTTAGGACTACAGATTTCTCAAAGTCCCAGAGGCATCTTCATAAACAATTAATATATGCTCTTGAATCACTAAAGAAATATGGCTTTGAATCTTGTGACCCAGTGGATACTCCCATGGTGGAGAAATCCAAACTGGATGAGGATAAAGAAGGGAAAGCTGTAGATCCATCACACTATCGTGGTATGATTGGCACCCTCCTTTATCTTACAGCCAGTAGACCTGACCTACAATTTGCTATATGCATGTGTGCCCGGTATCAGGCTCGTCCTACCAAAAAGCACTTAAAGCGGTAAAAAGGATCTTTCGATATCTAAAAGGAAACCGAGTTTCTCACAGGCTCTGATACCACTTGTGAGTCCCAAACTGAATAGATCTCTGCAGCCTATTAAGGATGATAGCTAAGATATATACATACAGTTTGACTATATAGAAACACTGACTATGAATACTATGTGTTAATGCGGAATCTTAACACATGTAAAGAAGAACAATAAAAACTAAATAATAATTTCTATTAATCTGCTTTGAATGATTACAAATTACTAACTATGAGATATGATTTTGTATGAGATATATTGAGCTCGTATCTCTAACTATGTCAAGAGGGATCCTTTTATAGACCAAGGATAAACCCTAACAGGCTTACAAAACGCGTAAAAGATAATACATATCTTTTCCTAAAATATCTCATACATATCTCTTAAATGGTACTAACTAATTTCTACTATCGGTACTAACTAACTGATCAGTACTTAACATTTTGTACTGTCAGTACTAACTATAACTATAAGTACTAACTATTAATACTGTCAGTACTAAGTTAGGAAAACGTAATTCCCAACACTGGGTATGCGAAGTTTTACGTCGAAGACTCTGAAAAAGTTGGCAGATGACGTTGACGAATAGTGGTGGTACCTATTCGAATATCCTTTGTATCATATGTATATAATATAACTCAGAAAAACAAAAAATATTTTCTTTTAATATAAATTTTTCAAAAATTTAATACAAAATTAAAAAAATAAGAAAAATACACAAAGAAGTTTTCAAATGGCATGTCTTCTGAAAATCGATAACATTTACGGTCTTAGAAATGTCATTCAACAATGATACGAGCCTGTAAATGAAGTTCGAGCAGAAGTTTCTAATGTTTTCAAAACATGCCATATGGCTTGCTATTATTTCAGATAGTAACCCGCTTTTCACCTTGAGGAAAACATGTCGTCTAAAAGACAGTTGTTCCTAACAACGGGAATTTATTCTCGGGCATGGTCTACTCTATGACCATGCAAAGGCTTGTGATTACTTTGCATCACAACCCGTGCTTCCTATATTTCCATAAGTGTACGTGTCAGTGCGCTTATGTGTCAAAATAAGAGAAATCTTATTTTTATTGGTAAAAAGTTGTCTTCATAATGAATCAGTGTTTTCAGTAATCACAAAAAGATTTTCAAAGACAATTCGACCACTCAAACAATGACAACAGCTCTTTATTTAACTAGAAAACGGGTATTTATTGAGGGGAGATAATTCGTCATCCAATAATCTTTAAAACAGTCTTTCAAAAATAAAGTATGGACTAAACGGATAACTGTTTTAACTAATGACGGATAATAATTTCAAGGGGAGTTAATTTATATTAACTACAAGAGCTTTAGATGTCATTTGTTTCAAACTTTAGGGACTTATTTGCAATATAAGACTTAGTGAGTATAGGCCTTAAACTACATTCGATCAATATTGCCAACACCTCATAGTTTGTAAAAGACTTAGGAATGCTTGGAAATACTTTCATAGTTTTAAAAGCCTTGAAATTGATTCTCACGGACTAGATTTAAGCTTATTAATTCTTCAAACATGATCTCGAATATGTATGCGTATAAGGTTTTGCTGATTCCGACGTGTCAAAACCAGCAAGGGGGAAGGAGTAGATGTATACTTGATAGTGTCCTTGGCCTTCTTTTGAGGTTAGCTTCTTTTGATTTTAGGCTGTTTTGAATCTTTCGGGTGCACTATTTCAATCACATGGTGGAAGAGACATCTCGTCATTAGCCAGTATGCATCATTTGAGTCCCCAGGGGGAAGTGTTAGGAGTATAATTATTTAAAACGTGAGAAGAATTCTTTCTGATTCAATTAGTGTCTTGCCCAACCGGTCAATCACTAAGCTTATTCTTAAAATGAGTAGAAATATTTGATAAAAGAGGTACACATAGGTATGATGATTCCTTTAAATAGTCAGTATCCTGCAGGAAGAAATGTCTACATTTGGGACTTAGTTGACTTAGGTGTTATCATTTCAACTACTTAGAGGGAATAATTGTGACATCCGGGACTTAGTTGACTTTGGTGTTACAATTTATATCATCACTATCCTGAAGAGAGAAATGCGCTCATCCGGGACTTAATTGACTTTGGTGTTGCGGTTTCGAGTTATTTGTGTACTTCGGATATCTGGGTTTTATACATCAAGACTGCTTGATGCGGCTTGCAAGAAAGTTTTGAATCTACTCAAGAAAGGATTGTTGGTTTAGGGGGAAGCTAAGACAACTTCAACACCGACATCACCAACCACACAAGCTCAAGTTACATATGTATCTGAATCTGTTTCATACTTGAAGTTTGAAGCAAAGACTTTCGTAACTTGGAAAGAAAGTTGAAGCAATGCCGAAGAGTGCTTGGACAGAGAAAGATCAGATTAACAACTTCTTGAAAGAAAGAATGTTAATGAGGAGCTTAGAAAAGTTTGTTGGTGGGAGATTGTACGAAGGAGACCTATGGCTGCTACAAAGGACCATATGATTTCATCATATGATGTTCTCATCATTCAGGTCAAATCTTCGTATATAATAAACATGTGAATATGTACATAAGTAGTAAAAGACTTAGGCTTATGTGGTGTTCGAGTACGATGATTTTTCAAGAAATTTTCATAAAATTCAAAATCTTTCAAAATTTCATACTCAACACTATATCATATCCCTCATAATTTGAGGGGGAGCATTAAAATGTTCCTATAAGTTATTCTGTAACATTTTGTCCCCGGACGTTTAATCAATTGATATCCAAAATATCAAGGGATTAACATTTTGGATAAGGGGAGAAAATGTGATTAAACTGAATCTAACTTGTATCGAAATGTGATCATATAAAATAGACTCAGTACACTCTACACTTAGCATGTAGTACGATATCGATGCACATTTTAAGGGGGGGTTTAGTGATGATGAAAAATTTTCAAAGTGTAAATCTTTTGATATTTATCAAACACTTTGATTGAACTTTTCAATGGTTTTGAAGGATTGTGATAGAATACCCAAAAGATTGACCATGTTCTTAAATTTATGGAGATATAAGGTGGTTAGGCATAGGTATTCAAATCCCATGATCCATCCAGAACCGAAGGGATCTACCTAGGGATATCCACTAGATAGTGTAGAAGTCCTTAGGTATGATACAAAAGGAGAAAAAGTGAGAATCAGGAATAATGCCGACTGACATGGAGCTAACACTGGAATAAACCCAACAATGTGTTAGTTATGAAGTCTAGGTAAGCATTGAAGGGGTTGAAGAATGAAAAAGAATTGTAAGGATAAAGGGTGAAAAGAAAGAAGCCCTCCGTATACTTAGGCAGAAACTGGGTCAATACATAAACTGTCAGAAACACTAAGTTGTTATCTGACATTGAAGACAGTCATGGACCCAGTGACACTATGCACAACCCTCCCTAGCCACTCAAGGTCTCTCAACAAACTCTTGTTTCATTTCTCACGGAGATTACACTAATTTCTATCGACTTTCTTACTCCAAGTTAGTTGATATTGAAAAGGTGGCAGTCTGCTCTAGCCTCAGATCATTAAAAACAAAAGTGCACTATTGAGTCTAGAGCCAAAAGAGATCATCCATAAAATCTCATTAGGACACTTGTCAAATTCTACTTGCTAAGTTACACAATGTGAATAACAATATATGTATTAATAGTCCTACGCATTATCCTTGTGATTTTGCCAAAACATCCGAGTGATTTCATTCACAATGATGATGGAAATCCTACTTGAGCTAACATCAAACAAGCTCATGGTAGGTGACTTGTGCGATTCTATATGAATCAAACTTGTGACAACTGGAAAGAAACGATGGTGTGATTCTATAAGAATCAAACTTGTTCTAGGTTATGAATTGACGATTGATGATGAATTTTTGAAATGATCAACACTCTTGATGTGTCACAAAACCACTTTAGCAAGTGACATGTCGAGTAATTTTCAAATTGATTTTTCTATTTCAATCGATGACGCAGTAACCCACTGGTTCACTCTTATCGTGCTGTGTGCTTTGAGACGTTCCGGTAATGAGAACATGCTGACTTTGATGAATCTAATACATATGTGTTAGAAAGATTCTATACTTCAGCAGGAAATCCTGTCAGGGAGATTCTTCTTAAATTGAATCTACCTGATCACAGGTCGATCCTCACGGATTCGAAGGTTACTCCAACCAAACACGGGCGAATGACAAAGCCATATTCGTCCCCCCACTTTATTGCTAACTGTTTTAATGTAGGATACTTAAAGATGGTGGTGAAGGTACCTGATTCCAGCTGGCTTACAAGATTCATAACCACATGCTCATACCCGACCGACAAAACATAAAGACATCATGAAAGCTCAAGTACATGTTTCAAGACTTCCGCTACTCTGATACCGAACGTCTTTCTCGAAGTGACGAAGTGTTAAAGTTAAAGAATTTCAAGAAAGATGCAACATTAAAGCTTTTCAAGTCAACAAATCAAGAAAGGTATGAGCATGTCGGTCCAGAAGTCACAAGTTACACAAGATGGCAAGATTCATAAAGATAGCGACGAGATTACGCTTGGTTGATGATATCAAGATGCTCAAGATCATAATGTCAAATACAAGTTCAAGGAACAAGCTCAATCCAAAAATCAATGAGCACTATAACATACTCACAGGAGAATGTCAAAAGGACGAGCTAAAGACTAAAGACAAAGCATAGTAGGCTAGGCTTAAAGTTTTGTAAAATGGAGTGACCTCCCTTAGGGAGAGATTGTTGGAAACACAAAAAGTGTCGGTCACTTCCAAGTTGTAATAGTCTTAGCTAGTAGTTAGTGTAATGATTAGATTAGTAATCTAGTCCGGCCCAAGGCCCAGGAGAAGCCCATCATAGCCCATGGGCCGGCCAATCCATGTACTATATAAACCCTCTCCTAGCCTTGGAGAGGGTTGGTTGTTTCATTTTCCATATTTTCACACACATAATATAATTCATCCATTCCATCACTTTCTCTCTCTAAAAATCACAACCCACATCTCTCTCTTGTTCTTAGTATATCATTAGATTACATGTTTCTTCAGTATCACTAAGTCGATCGAACGCGCTCTGCCTTCGATGACCTAGTCGGTCAAGTACATGTCAATCATTTTATCTTAAACGGTCCCGCACTTTTAGTCTCTCTGATGGGTTACGGTACCTTGCGGACAAGGTCCTGGCACTTGAGTTTTGAGAGCCTTTTCTTATTCTTCTTTTCTTGGGACTTTCTTCGAAGTTCAGCCTAGCATGGACTTCTTTTCGCTTGTCACGGCGAATCTTCTCCATAATGACCGGCAAGATATCCTCGTAATGTTCTTCACAGAAATCTTGGATGTTCATCCTGGGTGTGGCATCCGTCTCTTTCGGCGTTTTTTCTTTGGTTGCAGGTTTCGTGACAGTAGTCACAATGGGGGTTGTGTTAGCCATTGCGATCATTTTCCTGAGAGTAATTCCTAGTGTTGGGTCCCACAGATGGCGCTAACTTGTTGATACAAAAGTTAGGCCGGGTCTTGTTTGGCCTGAATAGGTTGCTATTCGGGTATGAAGTCCCTTGTTCTTGTACCAAGTGAATTTGTTTGAAGAACCATGTACAAGGAATAAAACACCGTTAACCTTATCGTGGGAGCGGATCCCACGATTAGACTCCGTCGTGAGAGTAAGTATATGATTTTAAGAGAGTGATCGAGTGTAATTAGGGTTTGTAAGATACCTGTATTGATGACAATTACGTTCCTTTTATAGGCTGAATATCCCTTAGGGTTTCCGTATCTTTCGGCCCAAGATACGGCCAATATTGTAGGGATTCGGGATTATCTTAAAAGATTTAAATAAGTAAAGCCTATCTCTTATTTAATTAGGTTATCTGTTCCTAAGGACAACTTATGAAGATACCACGGCCACGGACAGCGTGCGAGTAGCTGCGGCCTGTAGGTCTAGGACGCCGTGACCGCGATACCTGGCCGGAGGCCCGGCATCAGCTACCAAACCCATAATAGTATGTGTGGGTCGGGCCGGTCTACACTATACGTCATTAATATACAACATCATCATCCTCGTAGATCGTAATCAAACAATAATACATCAGTAAAATAAGAGACTAATGACAACGTCATTAACAGAGATCGAAAAATTTGACGATTCGATCGATGATCGATAAACTATTCGATTAAAATTGATAAATGGTTGTGTTCATCGTACGATCTGTAATCTATAAAAAATGATCGATCTCCAACTTTCAATATTGATAATCATCATACTCATCATCGATTTCAGTTTTTTCATAATCATTAAAAAACATCATCGTCATCATCATCGTCGTTGATTTAAATGTCATCATGTTCGTTTATCAAAAATTAAAAAATCGAGGATGATTAAAAGATGGAGAGATGAAGCTATGAAAATCAATTACCAAATTAAGCACGTAAGAAAAACAAGTTGTGAATTTAAAAAAAAATAGAATACATCAAAAGAATTTAAATGAAATTAAACAGGGTTATTAATCTATACAATTCTTTTTGGTAAAAGAGACAAAATTAAAGAAGTAGAATTTGAATCCTTGTTTTTAGCGTCGAATCAAAACTACCGTTATTGATTATGAGTGCTAAATTACGCAAATAACC
>BQNB010098292.1:0-25191 GCA_026074375.1 Tanacetum coccineum
CTTGGGCTTGGGTAATGGGCTATGGGTTATATTTAAAAGTTGTGGGCTCGGTTTGGATTAATATAAGGAGATAGCGAGTGTTAACTCTTTATATATGAAAGAGTTAACACCGTTAGGGATTAGGGATTAATTTTGCAATTTTGGTTTATTTTGAGGGACCGGTTTGGATATTTTTGGGATTTGTCATTTAGTGAGTTGACTTTGGTTGACCAAGGGTTGACTGGAGTTGACTATTTGACCCTTCTTGCTATCAATTCCCGGCTTTTGTGCACTCTTTCCGTCTCGTGCTCGGTTTTGACTGTTTTAGCTTCGATTTTGTCCTTTTCTCAAATATCCGTTACCTGCACAATATAAATGCAAAACATACAAATAACAAGTATTTTTGGTACGTTTTTGGTCATTTGAGCTCGATTTTATAGGTAAAAGGTATGTGTATTTAAACACATACCAAAATTCCCCTATACTAAGATATTGCCGTATCCTCACGTAATGTTATGAAGTAAACTCTTACAAAACCAAGAATCTCGATCCCCCTTGACTAATAACCTTGAACAGTAGCTAAGTATTCATCAAGGGAAATTTAAGAATCAAAAGTTTAAATAAGCCCCGGTTTTACCATATAAACCACCACCACTAATATTTTTGTATTTTTCTACATCCTAATTAACTAACTAACACGATTGACTTTCGTTATTGGGATCATAGAACAAGATGCATTACAAAATGCCCTTAAAAAGGAATTAAAGCAACATTATTAAACCTCGACCCTTTAGAAGGCTGCAACATCGGCCGCGCCTCCGACAAGATGCAGCAAACATATTTCGACCTTGGATTATTTTTTTTTTTTTTTAATTCATCATTTTTTTATTATTTTTATTTTATTGATGTTATCATAATATATTACCGGTGCCTTTTATCTCGAAGCCACATCGATAGCGAGTCGACAAGAGGTTATTCTACTTATTAAGTTTTATTTATTTATTTGCAACATTAATCGAAGAGAAAATACATTTTTAGAAAATTTAAATATAAATTTGAACTAAGACTAAATTTATTGATATCGACTACATACTTTATTCAAAAATAGTTGATTTAAGTCTAATTTTCAAAGATAGCACGTTTTATTAGTCAAGTTAGGAGTTTACGGGAGGAAAAGCCACAATTTACACACATGAGCTTGTAAGATTTCCAAATAATCTTTGTTTAGCATCCAACTTATAATTAACACTATCACTTTTCGTTCTTCGCAGCGATTTGCGAACGCTTAGCCTAAAAGTTAAGGAACAAGCTAGAGCTCAACACGCTCGATCGGGTCAAAATTTATTCTTATTCTACCCATTGAGAAAATCAAAATTATGACAAAACACTTATTTTATTTTTAGAATTTTAAATTTTTTTCATTTCTTTGAAATTTTGGTGGTAAAAACGGGATTACGTGAAAACACGGCTGCAGGCATAATCAAAATCGAAGATCCCCCCATACTAGAATTAAGCATCGTCCTCGATGTTTTATGAAGGGTTTCTACGCAAATCCTAAGCCATTTATTAGGTATGCTTAAAGATAAACGTTAAACGATTAGATTAGGATATCGGATTTCCCAAATGAAGCTAAGGATTAGAAGCTCTTGAATGAATGGACAAAACCATGAGCACGAGAGGCTTCAAAAATCAGGGACAATCCTGGAAAATCACAAAAAACACAAGCAAACGAGAATGGAAGAGGCAAGCCTCATCACATCACATTAGAAATAAGAAAGAAGTAAGAAAAATAAAAATGGATAAGCATGGGGTGCCTCCCACGAAGCGCTTGTTTAGGGTCGCTAAGCTTGACCCATTCCCTAAATTTAATTGTCCTTGGGGAAGGTTTGGAGATCCGGGATAACCATTGGTGGTGTATCCCCTCCAAAATAGTGCTTAAGACGATGGCAATTCACTTTGAAATTTGAGCCATCGGTGTGAGATAATTTGGCAGTGCCATACGGAAAAACTTCGGTTATAGTGAAAGGGCCGGACAAACGGGACTTAAGCTTGCCCGAGAAAATCTTCAATCTAGAGTTAAAGAGGAGGACTCGATCACCAACGTTAAAAACGCGATTTTTGATCTTAGAGTCATGGATTCTCTTAGTTTTCTCCTTATAGATCAAAGAATTCTCATAGGCTTGATCACGGAGTTCATTTAATTCGTTGAGTAGAACTTTCTGGTGATTGCCCGCGGTTGAAAGGTCAAAGTTGGCATGTTTTAAGGCCCAATAGGCTCGGTGCTCGAGCTCGATCGGTAGATGGCATGCCTTTTCGTACACTAGTTTGTAAGGCGTACACCCGATGGGTGTTTTGTACGCGGTACGGAAGGCCCAAAGTGCATCATCTAGTTTGTCCGACCAAGAGGCACGATTTTCGCCTACGGTCCTTTCAAGAATTCTTTTTAAGCCACGGTTGGAGACTTCCACTTGCCCACTTGTTTGGGGATGATACGTGGTAGCAAGACGGTGAGTGACACCGTACTTAAGCATGACCTTCGAGAATTGGTCGTTGCAAAAGTGCGTACCGCGATCACTTATGATAGCACGGGGAGCTCCGAACCGGGAGAAGAGAGATTTTAGAAATTTGCAAACAACTCGGGCGTCGTTAGTGGGGAGTGCTTTCTCTTCAACCCATTTTGACAAGTAATCGACTGCCACGAGTATGTATTTGTTTCCTTTAGAAGATGGAAATGGTCCTATGAAGTCTATGCCCCAGACATCAAAGATTTCACACACTTGGATGGAGTTTTGTGGCATCTCATCACGTTGTGAAATTTTTCCTTGACGCTGGCATGAGTCACAGTTTTTGACTAACTCGTGGGCATCTTTGTAGATTGTTGGCCAATGAAATCCTGAGTCAAAAACCTTTTTGGCGGTGTAGTTGGCTCCATAATGTCCCCCGGTGGGTCCATTGTGGCAAGCTTCGAGGATGTCAACAGCTTCTTGGCCCGAAACACATCGCCGGATCACTTGATCCGCACAGGTTTTGAAAAGAAAGGGATCATCCCAAAAATAGTGTTTAACATCTTTAAAGAACTTGTTTTTCTGCTGGGTTGACATTCCTTTGACAATGAAATTCCCCGCGTGGTAATTTGCAAAATCGGCAAACCACGGGGTACTTTGGTCACCACGAGAAGTCACCATATTAAGTGTCTCGAGAGGAAAAGTTTCGTTTATTTCCTTTGGATCGAGAACATTTTCATACGGGTTTTCTAATCGGGAAAGATGATCGGCTGCGTAGTTCTCGGCTCCTCTTGTATCAATTACTTTAAAATCAAACTCTTGAAGGAGGAGAACCCATCTTAGCAATCTTGCCTTGGCATCTTTTTTAGCAAATAGGTACTTAAGGGCGGAATGGTCCGTATACACTATGCTTTTATTCATGATGAGGTACGATCGGAATTTTTCAAAGGCATACACCACGGCTAACATTTCCTTTTCCGTTGTGGTGTAGTTCGATTCCGCCTCGGTCATTGTTTTGCTTGCATAATGTATAGGCCTAAAGTGTTTCTCAATTCGTTGCCCCAGAACCGCACCTATGGCAAAGTCACTTGCATCGCACATAAGCTCAAAGGGCTGGTCCCAATCGGGGGCAATCAGAATTGGAGCCTCGGTTAGTTTCTTCTTTAAAATCTGAAAAGCTTGAATGCATTCTTCGGAGAAGATAAACGGAGTGTTTTTCTCAAGGAGATGGGTCATGGGTCGAGAAATTTTTGAAAAATCCTTAATAAACCTACGGTAGAAACCAGCATGCCCGAGAAAACTTCGAATACCCTTGACGGTAGTTGGGTGAGGTAACTTAGCAATCACATCTATTTTGGCTTTGTCGACTTCTATTCCTTTCTTTGAGATTTTATGTCCAAGAACGATGCCTTCTTTTACCATAAAATGGCTGTTCTCCCAATTTAGAGCTAAGTTAGTGTCTTCGCACCGTTTAAGCATCTTTTCTAAATTGGTTAGGCACGTCGAGAAAGAATTTCCAAAAACCGAGAAGTCATCCATGAAGACTTCCATTGTCTTTTCAATCATATCATGGAAGATAGCCATCATACACCTCTGAAACGTGCCTGGTGCATTGCATAAGCCAAAAGGCATGCGACGGTAAGCAAACGTTCCATATGGGCAGGTGAATGTGGTCTTCTCTTGGTCTTTCGGATCGATTGGTATTTGAAAGTAACCCGAGAAACCATCAAGGAAACAATAGTATTCATTTCCCGCGAGTCTCTCGAGGATTTGATCCATAAATGGTAAAGGGAAGTGGTCTTTTCGGGTAGCTTCGTTCAACTTTCGATAATCAATACATACTCTTCATCCAGAACAAGTCAAGTTTTACCAATACATTTTCATCATGGCTACAAGGAGTCATCCCTCCTTTCTTTGGCACACAGTGGCAACTGGTCTTACCCAAGGACTATCCGAGATTGGGTAGATTAATCTAGCGTCAAGAAGTTTTTCAACCTCTTTCTTAATGACACCATGGATCTTTGGATGAACCCTTCTTTGATGTTGGACCGCTGGTTCGTAGTCCTCTTCCATTATAATTTTATGAGAACAAAATTCCGGGTTAATACCATTTTATTTCCGGAGAGTATCCAAACGATGGCTCGCTTTCGGGACTTTAGAACCTTTATGAGAGCGGCCTTTTCATCGACACTTAAATCTTTGGCAATTATGACTGCAACTTGTTGTTGTCTTCCAAAAATGCATATTCGAGATGAGGCGGTAAGTCCTTAAGTTTGACCTCGGGAGGTTCATCAATTGAAGATTTGCCAGTTTTAGCTTCACACAGTTTAAGTTCTTTCTAATTTCCCGGAAAATAATTTCCCTTGGTTCAGATGGTGAAGAATCCATTAAGGAGTGCTTCGAGAATAAGAATGTCCCCTTCTAGGTCATAATAGGATTCATCAACTTCCGGTGAAGTTGGATCGTCAGCTAGAGCAAGAAAAGCATCAGCTTCTTCTAGAAGTAGAAAACACTATCCCCAAAAGGAGTGAGAGTCGGAGAAGAATTTGAAACTATCAGGTCATATCCGGGAGTGGGATTGCTACTCGCAATCACGTCTGAAAATCCTAGAACTTCATGAGAATACTCCTCACAAGCTAATTCAACAACGTCGATTCGATTCGCCGTCATATCATTATAATTAACCAAGTATCTCGAAGTTTGATCAAGATTGTAAGTAATGGCCTCATTGTCTACTCGAAGGGTTAATTCACCTTCGTACACGTCTATCAAAGCACGACCGGTCTTAAGGAAACACCTCCCGAGAATTAGAGGTACTCGAGGGTCTGGTTCAAAATCTACGACCACGAAGTCGGCTGGAAACTGGAATACACCAACTTTAACGTTGATATCTTTAGCAATACCGATCGGTTGGGAAATTGAATGGTCCGCTAGTTCTAGTGTCATGCACGTCGGAGTCAGGTTTGGAAGGTTAAGCTTTTTCCACACGGAAAATGGCATGAGATTTATGCTAGCGCCAAGATCGGCCAAGGCTAAGCACTCATCCATTCCGGGAAATTTACATAGAATAAGGAATCTGTCGGGGTCACTAAGTTTTTCGGGTAACTTGTTAAGTATAACCGCCGAGCAATGTTCGTTCAAAGGGGTTCTAGCCATCTCACTAAGTTTTTCTTTATTTCTGATTAAGGCTTTAAGAGTTGAAGCAAATTTAGGCATTAGAGTCAAAGCATCCATGAAGCTAATTTCGAAACTCATATCTTTAAAGATTTCGTAGAATTTCTCATTTTATTCGTTAGCGTTTTCACGGTGCTTTTCATCATTTTGCCTTGAAGGATAAGGAATCGACGGTTCCGGGTTAGGCATCGGTGTACTAACGGGAGCATCAACTGGCTCGGAAACCGGATTTTGGTTTTCAACTGGGACAACCGAAGGTTGCGTCTCGTAATTCCGTTATTAGTAGGAAAAACTATGTCCTTTGTCACCTCGGTTCTACGTTCCACTACTTTAGGAGAAGAAGTAGTAGGAATCGTAGGTCCTTGATAAGCAACCCCGCTTCGGGTAGTAATACCCTTCAAGTCTTCCTTCGGGTTAGTAACGGTGTTACTTGGAAGAGAACCTGAACTCGAAGTCGAAGCGGTATTGGAATTTACGAACTTAGAAAGCATTTCTGTTAAATTTGTCATCTGGTTTTAGTAACCTTGGGCCTTGATTTTGCAATATTCCTTAATATTGCATCATTAGCCTTGACATAATTCTCAAATCGGTCTTGAAACACTTTGCCATTTGCGGAGCGGAGCTAGATAAGGGTGACTTGGAAACCGTGTTGACTAGTCGCGAGGTTGATAAACTTGTCCTTGGTAGAAGTTATTTCTACGGTTTTGATTGAAATTGATTCCCCTATTTTGGTTGAAATTATTTCCTTGATTCTGATTGAAACGGTTTTGATTGTTTTGAATCGGAGGAAAACCAGGAGGTCAGATTTGGTTTGCAACCATCGGAGGTCTAGAATTGGTATTTCCTTGATTGAAATTAGCTGCAGCAGCTTGTGAAACGTACTCTTGAATGTTGTCTCGATAAACATTGCCATCGGTGGCGGGACAATTTCTATAAGAATGAGCACCTCCACAAGTTACACAACTCTGCTCGACCGCTTTTATGGGCACGGGAGCTTGGGCTTTTTGCTTGTCGATAAGCATAGTCTTCATCATATTCTTAAGTTCAGAAACTTCGGTTGTAAGAGCAGCAACATCGGGTGAAATTCCGGGGGTAGATGAATTCGAACTCACTTTGGCAACGACTGCCTTGTTTCGTGAATTACGAACTTTGGATTTACTCTCGATAATTTTCAAGCATTCACGAGGCATCTTATCCAAAAAGTTTCCACCCGCAGCGGAATTCAACGAATCTTGATCATTAGCATTCAAAGCATTGTAAAACGTATCTAGTTGATGTAGTTCTGAAAATCCGTGATGTGGACATGCTCGAAGTAAATCATTAAATCGATCCCAAGCCTCGTAAAACGATTCGTCAAATCTTTGTTGAAATCTCGTGATTTCGTTTCGGAGATTTGTCGTTTTAGAAGGAGGAAAGAATTGATTAATGAATTTTGAAACAAGATCATCCCATGTCAAAATTGATCGAGGAGGTTCTTTCTCTAGCCAAATCCGGGCTGATCCTTCTAGAGAAAATAGGAAAAGCATAACTTATTGACTGCACTGGAGGCACGTCCGGGAATCTCATCGTTGAGGTGATTTTGTTGAAATAACGGATGTGAGCATGTGGATCCTCTTTATCATGTCCGAAAAACTGCTTGTTTTGAACAAGATTGATCAAACCATGCTTTAACTCAAAATTAGCATTGATTTCGGGAATTACGATTGCATCCTCGTACCCCTCGGTGGGTGCTTGGAGCAATTCCGCCATAGTCCGGTTATCGGCCATCGGAACTAGGGGGTAAAGGGGTTCTTCTAAATTAAATGGTTCTACAACAGCCGGTGGGGCTTGTTGTTGACGGTTACGGTTGCGGGTTTGAGAACGAGTGCGCATGCACAAAATAGAAAAAGAAAATTTAAACTAATTTTTTTTAACAATCTATTTTAACGGATAACGAGATAGACAACTTGAACCAAATAATCAAACTTACTTCACGGTAGCTCTTAAAAATTTTACTTTTTAAGGTGAGCCGTATTTCGTAAATGACACAAATGGTAAGTTTTTAAATCTTTGATTCGAGTTGGGAACTTACTAATGGATAATACCTCAATTGAAGGTATTATTTGTTGGTGTTCTTTTACCAACTTTGTTTATTTTATTTTTTTTATTTTGGAAAAAAAAAATTTATATTTTTTTAATTTTTTTGATATGATAATTATACTAAAAGAAAAGAAAAATATTTTTTACTTTTTATATTTTATAATTTTTTTTTGTATTTTTGATTTTTTAACAAAAACAAAACTTTCAAAAACGAAAGGGTCTTCAAATCACGATCAACAAACGCAAACGAAGGAATCTTAATCACAAATCCCCGACAGCGGCGCCAAAAATTGATCTACGTAGTGATGTATACACGTAATAATAAAATATAATACTTATAGAGCTTATAAGAAAATTCCCAAGTTTCCCTTGAGGAAAATTCACTCACAAAGATATATAATATAATACGTATATTAAACGGGAAGTATGATTCCCGGGTCGTTTCCCCAACGATTTATGAAATTGAAACCACGTTTTTGTTTGGAAAATGATTTAAATGATAACGAAGATTGATTTGATTATCTATTTCTACAAATTAAAATCAACAATTAAAATAAGCAATCAATAACAATTAAGCAATTAAACAAATAACGGGCATGAAGAAAACGCGACAAATAAGCAACTAAGGTAAAATTAAAACCTACGAGAGCAAATTTAACTTCTAAACCTAAATTAAGATAAAAGAAAATTTTAAGAAAAAGAAAATTATTTTTTTGATTATTTTTGTATTTATTATGACTTAAAAACTAATTAAATGAATTAAAATCCTAGAAAATAGCAAATTAATTCCTAAAAATTCTAAAAAATGATTTTCTAACTTAGGAAAATCTAAATTATTATAAAAACTCAGAAAACTATTTTTAAATACTTTTTATGATAAAAATCTATTTTATAAAACTAATTTAAAAAGTGAAATGGAAATTAAAATCTAAAAGGGGTAAAAATGATTTTAATGCTTGAAAACCTAAAAGTATTTATTCTAAAACTAAAAACTATTTTTTTGTATTTTTAAAAATTATTTTTCTATTTTTTTTATTTTGGAAACTTTTAAACTAGGAAAAATTATAAAAATTAAACAAATAAAAGGAAAAATTTAGAAAAATCACAAAAAGTCCTAAAAGTAACAAGGAATGCAAGAAAAATAAGCTAAGCTAACCAGCTTAACTAATAAGCTGTGAAAAGCCCTTGATAAGCCTCGAAGTGCTTATATGAATATGGGCTCAAAGTGGGCTTAAGGTTAATTTGTATACAATACTCAACGGATGAGCTATTGTAGCACAATTGGTTATGGTGTGTGTTTGTGGGACGCTGAGTTAGCAAAGGGGAGGTCGTGGGTTCGAGCCCCACCCTCAAACTTTTTTGTTTTTTTATTTTTATTTTTGAAAAACTTAAAAACAAAGTTGTAGATTAACTAAAAACTAAAAACATTTATGAAAGCAACTACTTATGAAAAACACTAAATAAGCTATAAAACAGCTAAAAAGAAAACAAATTACACTTAACTATATATTTTTTTTGGTTTTTTGAAAATTTAGAATTCTAAATGTTACTTTAAGCTAACTTAAAAACAATAAGCTAATTTTACACTTAATCTACCCTAACTAAGCTAGTATGTAAGGAATCAAGTAAGAGAAAGCCATAAGCTAGGATTTCAAAATAAGCACTTAATAATAAATTTCAAATCAAACAGTCCTTAAGCCTACTTATGACTTAATTTTAAGCTAACAAATAAGCACTATATGAAATAAAACTAGCATCTCCTAAAAGCTAGACCTAGAGGCTACTTGAACTGCTTTTTTAAAAGACTTTGGAACACAACAACTTATTGAAAAAGGCTTTTAAAATCAGGTAAAATACTTCAGCAAATGCTGCGTTTTCTTTTGAAACTGAAAAGACAAAAAAAACTACTTTTAGAGCTAAAAACAGATAATCAAATGAGCTTAACTTCAAAAAGCAAATTCAAACCTATAAACTATGACCCTAGACCTATGTAAATGTTAAATTTCTAAGCCTATTAACAACTTATACCCTCTGAATTATTGACTTGAAAAAGTTATTTTTCCTAATTGGCTATCTGGTTCAGAATGCACTTACATGTCCAAAACCTTAAAACATGAAATGCAGTCCTAATGAAATAATGGACTCTATTCTATTTTTACACAAGTCTAAAATGCAATTTAAGATTAATGACTAAGACTAAAAGAGATCTAGCTAAATAATGCAGAATATTGACAGATTTGAAAATTATGGAAAAATTAACTTCCTAACTTAATGAAAAATTGATTAACCCCAATCCGACTTATGAAACTAGCTTAAACAAACCTTAATTGAGATTTTAAACCAAAAACACAAGAAAAAATGGCCAAATGCAGTTTAACCTTTTGATAAAATCTATTGTGCCAAACACCCCTTTAATAGTTTTTAAAATCCATTTAAGCTTGCAAGTTTAAAATCTAATTAAACAATCTCAAAGACCAGATAACAAGCAGCTTATAACAGACCTAATAATCCTATTTCAATAAACAATTAAGCTAAAAATTAAGAACTTAGTACTATGCTAGTTATTTTTGGTTTTTTAATGATTTTACAAGACAAATGCAAAAAACTAAGATCTATTTACACTAAGCTAAAAAGAGATGATCAAACACAGTCTCAATAGCACAATCAAACAGTATTAAGCACAAATAAGCTAAATTATAAGCAGAATAAGAAAAATTTAAGCTAGAAAATTAAGACAGAAATAGAAATGAGGAACTTACCAAAGCCTTAGCTAAACAAAGCTCAATTTGCTCAAGAGACATATCTACAGCTCTAGCTTGTCTAGAAGACAAGCTAGTAAAGGTCTTATAAGCTCTTCCAGGTTAAGCTTATCATCCAAGTTGCTCAAATCCATAATAAGCAAAGGTATAAATTGATTTTAAAGGTTAAAGTAGATTAAGGATTGATTGAGCTTAATATGAGCTTATAGACTCAGATGAGCTTGTAGAGAGCTTGTGAGAAGCTTTTGAGTAGTATAACAACTTATAGAACAAAAGCTTTTAAATATTTGAGAACACACTTAAGATAAAACAGATTTATAAAACAACTAATATTTCATTGATTGAACAGATTACAATACTTTGGAATGGAAATTACAAAAACATTAATAAGAAAATTACATTTAGAAGATTATAAAAGCTACTTATCTAAAAGCTAAAAAGGAAAAAAAATTTCCTTATGAGTGAGTGTGAGGGGTTATTTATTGCCTGAATGTGAAGCTTCTAGGCCTTCAATCCGCTCCTCCATCAATCCATCTTGGCCCTTGATTCATTCTCTATCATTGGACCCCTTTTGAGAGCCGTAGGATTAGATTTTGATCACACGGATTGCCAACGTGGCAATCCGTGTGTCAGATGCCATTGTGCTTCTTTTGTGAGCGTTTTAGTGTAAAATCCTCATTCCTCGTGTGCTTCTTGTATGTACGCGTGTCCATCCTTGTGGGTTTCAACCAATCAAAGGCTCTCAATGGCGTTTTACCTTGCTGACTTGTACCTTGCCACTTGAATTAATAAACCATGCCCTTAATTTTGATTTCCCCTTTGATTTTGACTCATGGTTAAACAAGGGAGACGATGAACATTAAATGTTCATTCGCGCCCTTTTAACCGTTAAAGCGGTTGGTAATATTTGACTAAGGGACTTAGGCTCGTTGACTTGGGTTGGGTAATGGGCTATGGGTTATATTTAAAAGTTGTGGGCTCGGTTTGGATTAATATAAGGAGATAACGAGTGTTAACTCTTTATATATGAAAGAGTTAACACCGTTAGGGCTTAGGGATTAATTTTACAATTTTGGTTTATTTTGAGGGACCAGTTTGGATATTTTTAGGATTTGTCATTTAGTGAGTTGACTTTGGTTGACCAAGGGTTGACTGGAGTTGACTATTTGACCCTTCTTGCTATCAATTCCCGTCTTTTGTGTTAAAAACCGTTTAACTCATCTAGGATAATATTAATGTTCATATGAATAAACATAGCGGAATAAAACAATAATATACACAAGGTTTTCTACCAAATATTAAGCCTTTTATTGTATTTGATCAGGATACAAAAGACTTACTAATCTACTAATAAACTAACTATTATACAAAGCACACACACTTTGTAATCAGACTCTCATTGGAGAAGTCTGTGTTTTCTATGGATGCTAAAACTACACGCCTACCCCTCTTTATATACTAGAGGGGTTAGGGTTTACAAGACAAGATAAGAACAAATACAAGATAAGAACAAATAATATTTCCTGTATCTTCTATTTTTCCAGCTTTATCTCTTTTGATACTTTGTCTTGTAGGTCCTCCATCTGTAACATATTTTGTCATAATCAACTCAAATTATAATTCCCAACAATCTTCCCCTAGTTGATTAATGACAAAACCAATAAGCACAAGCTTCCCCTGAAGCTAATATAGATGAAGAACTTCCCCTGAATCCATGCACTCTTCCCCTTTTTGTCATAATCAAATAGGAGTGCATGTAGATGGTAAATAAACAATAAGCTTCCCCTTAACATGTTTACCATCTCTTGAATCACGAACTTAGTAGGCTTCAAATAGTAATTATTAATGAAAAACATCTAAGTGCAATAACATCATCCTCTCTCATGTGACTGCTGCCTCATCCGGCGATCTGCTTGTAGTCCTTGTTTGTACCGTTGCCTCACCTCGGCGATCTACGTAACAAAAAGGGTACCCTTGTCACATAATTGATTAAAAAGCCATTGCATCAAATGTCTTCACAATACTTTCCACAACAAGCCATCATCGTTCTGGATCCAAAAACTAGCAGAATTAACCATAAGCCTAGCAGACTTAACTGAGTAATGCTAGCAGTATTAACAACCAAACCAAAACAGCAACACTTTTTCTGTCCCAAAGCTGTTGCTAAACTGTCGCAATTTACTGTTAGCGACAAATAATCTGTCACTAATTCGTCACCAATCTGTGGTCTCCTTCCTCCCATAGCCTTTAGTGATGCTTTTACTGTCGCTGTACTGTCGCCAAGACTGTCACTAATCTGGCAGAATTAACCTTGAACAAGACCAGTATTAAAATTTGTACCACCAGACTTAACTTGGGCAAGCAGAATTAACTCAACAACTACCAGTATTAACTTTCATCGATCAGGACTGATTCATCGAACTGTTAATAACATTTCAACATTACATCGAATCCAAGCTTGATCATACTCGAACAGCACCCACAACAATATATTTTGCCAACATAAAACTTCTCGTATCTTTGAATCCATGAGACCAAACAGTATCAAAAATGTATAGCTGCTTTCTTTGTTCCCATGTTGTCGATTGATGAACAAAATATATGTAGTTGCTCCACGTCAAATATCATATTCCTTTGGCAGCACTAAAGTTCATGAATAATATACTTTAAATCCCATCAACAAACATCTTTCTTTTGCACGAGCAGTGTTAGTCACATAGAAGGCACGTACCTAGAAAATCCAAAGTGGGCAGCACATGTTGTATAACCGCAACAGTATTAATATATTATAGTTTCATTGCAAACTCACCATGTACGAATGACATACCTTGTACTTCGAATAGCATCAAATAAAACGAGCAACAGTATTAACTAAATAGCAGTATTAACTTAATACTGTTAACACAAAATTATATACGTAAACTAAAACAATTGTAACATCATATTCATTGAGACACATCTTCCAATCGGATGAATTAACAGCTGCAAAAAGCCCTACACGCTTAAACCAATAGCAGTATTAATCCATGTTCAATATATATAGGAAGTTGTTATAGGGTCAAACACAATTTTACATATCTGGGAACTCTCATTTTATAACATATAACTATTACTTAATCGCAAAATGATGTGATATCTTCTACTGTTTCAACTTATGTGGATGAGCAACAATAACAACCCATTATTAAAACGTGCAATTGCTGTCTAACCTGCTGCTAATTATGATGATAATCATCATCTTTTCATATCAGAATCAAACATGTTGTTGTTCTTCTTTCATCATTAGATCACCACAAGCATATTTAAAGCAATATTTCATAAACAAATCGAACCAGAAGCATATAGAAATAACCTGGATTTGATCATTATTCATTTGACCCTGCTTCGTGGTCCTGCTATCTTCCCCATAATCGACTCCCATTTTGCTAAAAATCAGGATCATGACTAATTCCGTTCCACAAATTACGTACCATATCTTCCATAATATTCGTACATTAGCAGTTATCAATATCCTTTCCAAATAAAAAAACCTGTTGCGACTTTTCTTTTAAACCTGCTGTTGTTAATTTCGTGATGATCTTTGTGAAACATATATCACGACATTAGAAGGTTTCAAACCAAACAATATCTGCTGCTTCAGACCTGTTGCTTTCTTTGTTACTTTGAAACCACGACCACCTGCTGCTGTTGTGAATGCATCCAATATACCATGAACACGAAACCCTTGTTTGTCGCACAACCTGCTGTTTCAATATAATCGCATGATCTGGATATATTTTTTTAAGTATCCAGACGACGCCCTTTTAGTGACACTTTTTCAGTCACTTTGGCAGCCATATATGTAACGAGCAGAATTAGGGTTTTAACTACCTCTGCTTCATCCCCAAAAACAAACACGAACACTTTAAAAAAAACAACCCTTTAAAAGTGTCGCAAAAACCCTTAAAAACACCATAAATCGATCATAGACCAAACAGAAAACTTCGACTTCTTCACATCATAAAGTCGACTTCAAATACACCTTGTAACATCCTAGATATCAAGAGCAACCCGCTCTGATACCAATTGTTAAAAATCGTTTAACTCATCTAGGATAATATTAATGTTCATATGAATAAACATAGCGGAATAGAACAATAATATACACAAGGTTTTCTACCAAACATTAAGCCTTTTATTGTATTTGATCAGGATACAAAAGACTTACTAATCTACTAATAAACTAACTATTATACAAAGCATACACACTTTGTAATCAGACTCTCATTGGAGAAGTCTGTGTTTTCTATGGATACTAAAACTACACGCCTACCCCTCTTTATATATTAGAGGGGTTAGGGTTTACAAGACAAGATAAGAACAAAAAATATTTCCAGTATCTTCTATTTTTCAGCTTTTGATCTTTTGATACTTTGTCTTGTAGGTCCTCCATCTTTAACATGTTTTGTCATAATCAACTCAAAGTATAATTTCCAACATTTTGTGCACTCTTTCCGTCTCGTGCTCGGTTTTGACTGTTTTAGCTTCGATTTTGTCCTTTTCTCAAATATCCGTTACCTGCACAATATAAATGCAAAACATACAAATAACAAGTATTTTTGGTATGTTTTTGGTCATTTAAGCTCGATTTTATAGGTAAAAGGTATGTGTATTTAAACACATACCAACCACTCAGGGACATTACGTATATTCTCCGCACCTAATATAACAAGTTGCAAGATGCCTAGACAACGAAGGCCAACAGCATCGTCGTCGTATAATTCAGCAAATGTAGGGCCGACAATCGCATTTGCTATGTCCATACCAGTAATATGTTGCCCATCTAAATGTGACGGAAACACACGTCGTCTAAAAGGAAGATTTGCTTGGGTGTCATACTCCTCCCTATTTTCGACCCCAAACCTTAACCCAGTTACTAGACAGAATTCCTCTCTACCAAATTATATACGTAAATCATTATTTATATAGTAATTCAAAGGAACATTTTCATCATCATTATTTTCATCATCAATTTGGCGACCTAACATAAAGTGTATTAATATACAGTTCTCTACAAAATCAGTTTGATCTAAAACCCAACCAAAACAGGATAGCCTAAACAGTTCTTCCCGAGGAGTGCCACTAATTAATTCTTTAATTTTTTTAGCAACTTTAACTTACTTCTACATGTAACAAGAACACGAGGTACCTAAATAAACAAACAAATAAATAACCATATATTACTAAACATATATACATGATATAATAAAATAGTCAAATGATACAAAATAAAAATATTATACCTCGTAATCGCTCAAATCCATCTTATAATAAAGAAGTAACCCACAAAATCACCAACAACACCAACTATGATCTACCCGCAAATGGTAACAATCAACAATGAAAAACCTCAAACAATGAAACTTTCAAAGAAATCTTCAATGATAACACCAACTTCAGTTTCTGCTTCGTTAGAACTAAATCAATAAATCTTCAATTGAATGAAATCACCAACACCAAACTTCAACTTCTTTTTCGTTTGAACTAAACTGAGAGACATACTATCATTTTATATCCGTATTCAAATTCGTAAATGACAAACTATTGCAGTGATATATCATTTCATATACTGTGTGTTACTATTCACTGCAAGACCTAGAAGACAAAAAAAAGTAAATCGAGGGAAGCTTGACGCGATCTACAAGTAAAAGACAAAAAAAATGTAAATCGCCCAATAGGGCACGCGATCTACATTTAACTAAATTAGGGTTCAGTCGATACTTTCTATGTTGCGTAATAGCCCGACACGTGTCCAAAAGTAAATCGAGTGGGACGCGATTCATATGGGTATTTTGGAAAACAAATTTTGTCAGTGATATTTTGAGACAACATCAATCCCAACCGGGTACTGCGAAATTTTTCGCAATAATCAATCACTTCATCAAAAGTAACACCATTGCTTAAAGAAATAGTATGAAAAAAGCCACGTGTGATGGAAATCCCATTAAAATAAGCCACTTTATCTTGTTATATATTTCACCACCTTATGAAGAACAAGATCATATGTACAACAAGACCATCAAAAAAACATCGAAACCAGCCTTTTACAATTAAAAAAATCATAGAAACCAGCCTTTTTAGAATCTTTCTTTTGAAAGTTTTTTTTTTTGGTGTGAAAACCTCCTAAAGATGAACCCTTTAAGGATACATGCTTACAAGACTAGAGCAGCCAAGAAACACAAGGGGCAACAACTATTGAACGATTTCATCTTGTACATTAGATAGTGATATTAGGTTTGCGGTGTAAAATGTATAAGTAACCTCCCTTTTAAAAATAAGAACCAAAGCTAACTTATATCCATTTTAGTAACATGTTGGCAAGGTTTTGTGTTGTTGTACTCAATGTATTTTATTATGTGAGATGCTCAATTTTTTTTAGCTAAATCTTAAACCCAAATGTAATAACGCGAGTAAGATGGACCTTATTTATCGTACTATAACCAAAAACGAAGTGTATATATAACAAGACATAAACGAAGTGTATATAACAAGACATAAATGGCCGGTCTCGAATCTTTTGTTAACTTCTTTTAATTGTGTTTAACAAAATTTTGATCCTATTTTATGTACCCTTTTGGGAAAATATCATCAAATAGTAATCAAGTTTCATCATTGTTTCACTAAAGTCACTCATACTTTATTTCAACTATAAAACCACTCAAGTTTCAAAACTGTTCTACTAAAGTCACTCAAACTTTGTTTTTGTTACAAAAACCACTCATGTTTTATTATTATGTCTCTAAAGTCATTCAAACTTTATTTTCACTACATAAATCATTAATATTATCAAGAAATTAATAAATGAATATCTTTAAGAGGTGTCGTTATGTGTTTAGACATGCATCAATCACTTGTACCTTGATTAATAACCACACCCCTTGAATTTAATTTCTCCCAACTAATTTTATATATTACAAAATAATAATCAAATTAAAAAGTTTATGTTCATTTTATTAAATAAATGTTCAAAATTTTCACAATCTTAGAACAATATGTAAACTTTAGTGATTTATGTAGTGAAAATAAAGTTTGAGTGACTTTAAGGAGACAATAATAAAACTTGAATAGTTTTTGTAACTAAAACAAACTTTGAGTGACTTTAATGGAACAATATTGAAACTTGGTTACTATTCTATGAATTTCTCCCTAATGTTTTTTACCAATCAAACTGTAATATGCATGTTTAAAGAAGTTTTTAACTTTTTTCATCTACGATTTCATTTAGACTCGGACAATAGTTTCTCTGTAATTTATCATATCAACAAGTCATCAAGATGTCAAAAAATCAATTAAATAAACACAACAATTAAAATCAACATTAACCTTCGTGGGCTGTGCTTAGCACAGCATCAAAGACTACCTAGTGATTACTATATAAGGCATAACCTGTTAACAGTCTATACGGCCCATGACCTTTTTTGTATTTGTATGTAACTAGGTTAGGCCGATTATGCACACTATATATGTATCATATTGTATTCATCTCAATCAATATAAACGAATACACATTTACATGGTATCAGGCCTTCACAACCGATCCCCAAAACCCTAAATCATCAAACCTCACCTCGATTTAACAGTCGAACTCATCACTCTGCCATGACAAACTCGAATACACCACCACCCCCTCCTGCCCTTACCTTGGTTGAAAAACTCTACGCGGTACATAACATCAATAGTCTCGTACCCGAAAAACTCGATCTTCAGGAATCGAACTACTCCACATGGAGTTACTTTTTCAAAGGGCACTGCAGCAACTTTAACGTGCTAAACCACATCGATGGATCGACGTCCACATCTGATCCACCAACCGACGAATGGATCACGGCTGACTCCATCGTAAAATCATGGATCTTTCTTACCCTTTCTCCAACGCTTCGGAAAAGGATGATCAGCACCAACCCTGCTTCGGCTAAAGCCGCCTGGGACACCATCGAAACCATCTTCCAAGAAAACAAAAGGACACGTACCGTTGCTTTAAAAGGTGAACTACGTGTCATACAAATGGGCGACGACACACCAGACGCCTACTTCTCCAAGATTGATTCCATTATCACTCTTCTTACCGACCTTGGCTCGACCATGGATGATGACGATATTGTCACCTATGCCATCAACGGCCTAAGTGAAAAATACGGAAGCCTTGCTCAAATAATTGCTCACAAAGATCCCTTTCCTGACCTAGCAACTGTTCGCACCATGGTCACGACTGAGGAGATGCGTCTCCGGTCTAAGCAACCGATACTCTCGACCTCCACTACATCTAGCTCACCACAAGTGCTTCTTGCTATATCCCAACCACGGATTCAAGACAACCGCAACAATCGTGATCGCAATGCCCGTAATGAAAACAAGACCGAGATCTGCCGCAACTTTGGCCGAGGTTATTGCCGTTGGGGGACGTATTGTCGTTTCATTCATGCCTCTCTAAAAGGCACCAACAACCCACGCCCGAACTCATCTCAACATAATACTCGCTCCATGCAACAAGGGCCTGAACACACTGGTCTTAATTCAGCCAGCCAACAACACCTTCTATTCCTCATTCAGGCCCAACAAAACCTATTGGCCCAGTATGGCTTATCCATTTCGTAGGGTCAGCAACCAGTTCAACATAACAACACAATGGGCTTAAGGCCCAATGCCCCTCCAGGATTTCAGCAAACACAACCACACCAGCCCACGTTCGGGTTCAATGGCCACCAGCAGGCCCTCTACTCGGCTGCTGTACAAAACCAATCTGCCTCCTCGGGTTCGACTAGTCAAGAGACACAACTGCCACATGCTTTTAATACTTTGACCTTACAGGATCCGGCTAACTCAAATTGGAACATGGATACTGGTGCGTCATCTCACCTTAACTCTTCAGTTAATAATCTTAGTACTATTTTTAATTCTCGCATATATCCATCTGTTCTTGTTGGTGACGGGAAATCTATTCCTGTCACCAACACGGGCCATAGCACGCTACCAACTCCCTACCGTACACTTCACTTAAATAATGTTCTCATTACACCCAATATTGTCAAAAACTTAATTTCTGTACGTCAATTCGTTCGTGAAAATAAATGTACAATTGAATTTGACGAGTTTGGTTTTTCTGTAAAGGATTTCTGGACCCGTCAAATTCTCCTCAGATGTGACAGCACGGGTGACCTTTATCCAGTCACGTCTCCGTCGTACCCTCAAGCTTTTCTGGTTGGACAGCAAACGTGGCACCAACGACTTGGTCATCCGGGAAGTGAAGTGCTACGTTCGTTAGTTTCTAATAATTTAATTTCATGTAATAAGACACAGTCTTCCGTGCTTTGCCATGCTTGTCAGCTTGGCAAACACGTGAGGCTTCCTTTCTCACTTTCAGAAACTATTGTTAAGGCTCCTTTTGATATTATCCATTCTGATTTATGGACATCTCCTTTACTAAGGTTCGGGTATTAAATATTAGTCTTGTTTCTAGATCATTGCTCACATTATACTTATTGGTGTACCCTTTTACCGACATAAGTCAGATGTGTTGTCCAAATTTTATTCACTTTCGGTACTTCTGTTTAAAACCATTTTTAAATTGTGACATTAAATCTTGCAATGTGAATCATGTAGGTGAGTTTGACATTAACTGCCCCTTCACCAACTATTTGTGACATTGGATGGAATTTCCATTCGTTTCTCTTGTCCCAAGACTTCACAACAAAATAGAAAATCTAATGAATTGATACGCACCATCAACAACATGATCGTACATTACTTTCCAAGCCTCACCTGCCACCTTACATTTGGGTTGAAGCTCTCACATGGCCGCCTATCCTCTTGAACATCTTACCCTCCACCGCCATCAACAATGAAATACCTCACACTCGCCTTTTTAAAACACATCGAACTATGCAGATCTTCGTGTTTTTGGTTGCCTTTGCTATCCTCATCTTCACACAAATCATAAACTTGAACCACGGGCTACACCCGCAATTTTTTTTGGGATACCCGACAAATCAAACCACCGTGGATGATCGATGACCTAGAACTTAAACACAAACAAAATCATCTAACTCGTCATGTAACATTTGATGAGACAGTTTTCCCCATATGGATCTAGGACTCCTCCTGACTCACCCTCGTACACATTATTGACACTTCGCACCGAACATCAAACATCAAACACATCATTCCAAACTCACCATCTGCATCACCCACTTGCCTACCGTACCACTATACATCTACTATCATGCTAGCTCCAACCCATCCACCACGAAGCTAATCCAACCGCTCTAACTACCCAAACACATGAGTCTAGCCTACTTCCCCACTCACCAAACGTCCAGCCCACATCAAGCGCATCCACTAAAACAACTATTCCTACACACAACCACAATAATCCCACCTCGACTCACCCCATGGTCACTCGCTTTTGTGTTGGTACTAATCGTCCCACTCAATGTTTTTAACTTTAACCACGAGGTCCACCATATCACCTATTCCTAAAAAGTCCTATCAATTGCTTTTCGTGACCCAATTTTGGTATCGTGCTATGCTTGATGAAATATACTGCTTTAAATAAAAATAATACTGGATTCTTGTGCCTCCGGCCATCAGAAACGCGAACATTGTTCGTACTATGTGGCTTTTTTCTCTCGCATAAGTTATCACGCTTATAGGTAACCTCAGTCGGAACATAGGCTCGTCTTGTTGCAAAAATGGTAGCACTCAACTGCAGGTAATTGATGGGTGGATGAGACATTTAGGTCCGTTGTCAAACCGCTTACTATTCGGACAGTGACTCAGACTCTATCCATTTCTAAGACATGGCCTGATTTCACACTTGATGTTAAGAATGCCTTTTACATAGGATCGTTATCAAGAAACTGTATACATGTACCAACCTCCTGGTTTTTTTGGGATCCAGCAGCATCAGATCATGTTGTGCCTTCTCCAGCGATCTTCTTTATGGGCCTTAAAAATTGTTAAAAAGGGCAGGCCCCTCGGGCCTGGTTTCAGAGATTTTCGGTTTATGCTGCTCGGGTTGGGTTTCATCATAGTCGTTGTGACTCTTCACTCTTCATCTACAAACAGGGGGTAGACACTGCTTACTTGCTTTTATATGTTGATGATATTGTTTTGACTGCATCTTCTTCTGATTTGTTACAGCAGATTATCACTTCTCTTCATGCAGAGTTCTCCATGACTGATTTGGCACACTATTAATCTTTCTTAGGCATTTCTGGACTCGTAATGCATCGTGGATTTTCTATCTCCAAAAACAAAAGTAAATGCGACTGAGGTTCTTGATCGGCTGGTATGCTTAATTGTAAATCGAGTCGACAACCTGTTGTACAGGACTCCAACCTTTCTGCAATAGTGCTCCTATTTTTTGACACAACATTATATCGCCAAAATTCCTAGCCGGGGCCTACAGTATCTCACCTTTACCCGGCCTGAAATTCATATGCAGTTCAGCAGGTCTGTCTCTTTATGCATGACTTCCGTGAGAGCTCATCTCTCAGCTCCTCATAGAGGATCATACGGTATGTGCGTGGCACCTTGTCCTAAGATTAACAACTTTATATTCCTCTACGATCATCATCTTTAGTGGCTTACTCAGATGCGGATTGGGCGGGTTGTCCCACTACTCGTCGATCAACCTCTGGTTATTGTGTTTTTCTTGGCAACAATCTTCTCTCCTGGTCATCGAAGCGCCAATTTACTCTCTCTCTCGATCTAGTGCTGAGGCTGAGTATCGGGGTGTTGCCAATGCGGTTGCTGAAACTTGCTGGTTACGTGAACTTCATACACCTCTAGCCACTGCTAACACCTTGTCTATATGACAATGTGAGAGCCATCTATCCTCTTCTAAACCCGCAACATCACAACGCACTAAGCATCATCGAGATTGACATTCATTTTGTTCGGATCTTGTTGTTTTTCAACCCGTGCCTATAACGGGTTCTACACGTCCCGTCACGTTATCAGTATGCGGATATCTTCACCAAAGGTTTACCTACTAGTTTATTTGATGAGTTTCGAATGATCTCAGCCACATAAATTAATGCAAAATTTTTGGTAGTTTCTGTTAACAGTCTATACGGCCCATGGCCTTCTTTGTATTTGTATGTAACTAGGTTAGGCCTATTATGCATACTATATATGTATCCTATTGTATTCATCTCAAGGGACATATAAACGAATACACATTTACAAGACCATCGGTATATGTTTTCATTATCATTAGTTTTCCCTAATTATGAAGGATATTTGTTGATTAATTAAATATTTTTGATGTAGTATTCTCCTGAAAAGTGTGATGCATTTTATTGGATTGATGGAGAGTTGTATAGCCATTGATATGCACACACATTGTACCAGCTGAACAATAGTTTGAATCCAGATCAAAGAGATGTGTTTGAAGATGAGGTCAGACGACATGAGATGGAGATTGTTAGTCAAGAAAGAATTGCAATGTTGGAAGAAGAGGTTGAAAACTACAAACCAATGAAGCTTGAACTAGAAAAGGCAAAGTCAAATGTAGTTAAATGGAGGAGGATATATGGTTTCCTGATGTGTTTAATGTTTGTTATGTTGGTGTTCTTATTAGTTCTTATTTGAAAGTATGGTTGTGTAGTGTTTCTTAGGCTTCAATGTAGAAAAGTAATGCATCAACTTCTATGTAGGATAATATGAACTTATTATGTATGAATGGCTTTATGTGAAATTGCAGTTAGGATGGTTTTGTATCAAATGTTGTATGAAAATTTTTAGTTTCTGTTATCAATGGTTGTATGTGAAAAATGGGTAAAAGTTGTAGAGGAAAGCCAAACTTTAGTAAAGTGTGCAGACACCAAAGTGGTGTATAATTTGGAGACACCAAACTTTACTAAAATGTGCAGACAAAAAACTTTACAATGGTTGTAGGTGAAAAAATAGGTAAAAGTTGTAAAGGAATGTGCAGACACCAAACTTTGGTAAAATGTGCAGACACCAAACTTCACTAAAATTTGCAGACACGTAACTTACAAACATACATGAATTTGCAGACACAAAAGTTAAATAAAATGTGCAGACATATACACAACATAGACATAAACATACACATAAACAAATACACAATATAGACATTGCAAATGGAATACATTCATAGTCACTAACTGAATAGATAGATAGGCAAAAGGATCAAGTGTTTATAGGCACTAAGGTTTACAAAAGATGTGCCATGTTTTGCACACATATCTAAGAGTTAAGATACCTAAATTCATAAGGATTTAGTTTTAAGACTTATATACACAACATGTTTTGATACAAAAGAAGGGCCATTTGATACTTTATGACAAATAAGTATCAAAGATTAACTGGTGTGTCTAGATTGTTCCCAATACCATTTGTGTCATTGTTGAACCTTAATATTTTTTTTGGCAATCCTTTCAGATGGTCTTCTTGCCCTAATTTGAGGTACTTGCCTTCTTCTTGGGTTCCTAAGGGTTTGACTTTCTTCAGTTTCAGCTTGCAATAGATGTGTAGGAATTTGAGAGCCATGTGCAGCAACATTTGGAATTCCTTGAACTTGTGCAGCTACAATTGGTGTTATCATCTCAACACTTTGAATTGACTGTGTTTGGATTTCTTCATTTTGATTAGCAGTTGGAATTTTATTAGTAATTGGGTTTGAGTGTGATGGGAGTTCAGCATTGTATCTATCCAAAGCTTTATCCACAGCTTCTAGTTCACTCATTGTAGCTCTTCTATTCAACTCAACTTCTGATAAATGGTCCGACTCGAAGTACAAACATTTTGGGTGATTCAGCACTAACCTGCTAACACCCTTATTCGAGAAGAAGCTTTATGCAAAATTCTCGAAGTGTGACTTTTGGTTGGGGCAAGTGGCATTCTTGGGTCATATTGTGTCAGCCGATGGTATATCTATGGATCCTGCTAAGGTTGAGGCTATCACTAAATGGCCGAGACCGACAACAGTAACCGAAGTTAGAAGCTTTTTGGGGCTTGCGGGGTATTATTGAAGATTTGTGGAAGGTTTTTCACTTCTTGCCTTACCATTGACGAAACTTATGCGGAAAGGAGAGAAGTTTGTCTGGAATGAAGAACGAGAGAAGAGTTTTGAGGAGCTGAAAAGGAGATTAGTTTATTCTCCTGTATTTACTCTTCCTTCTGGAACCGGTGGATACCAAATTTATAGTGATGCGTTGAAGAAAGATCTTGGTTGCGTTCTTATGCAACATGGGAAAGTTATCGCTTATGCATCGATGCAACTAAAACCTTATGAGGTAAATTATCCGACACATGAATTAGAGTTCGCAACAATCATTTTTGCTCTTAAGATTTTGAGATATTATTTGTATGGAGAAACTTGTGACATCTTCACCGATCACAAAAGCCTCAAATATATTTTTACTCAAAAGGAGTTAAATATGAGGCAAAGGCGTTGGTTGGAACTTCTAAAGGATTATGACGCAAATATTCAATATGATCCTGGCAAGGCTAATGTGGTAGCGGACGCACTTAATAGAAAGAATTCTGGAACTTTGGCTTGTCTCAAAATTCAACCCGAGATTATCAAAGATCCTAGAGCTCATGGAAATCGAGTTAGTTGTTCGTGGTTCTGAAGGTTATATAGCTAGCCTTAAGATTAAACCTAACCTTATACTGCGGATTAAAGA
>BQNB010098293.1:0-25190 GCA_026074375.1 Tanacetum coccineum
TGAAACGAAATTACTAAACGGGTAGGAAATTGCGTAAAGAGTTGAGTTAGTAAATTTTCTATTACCGCCGCTATGCGCGAGTAAGCAACTACTAAAACTAAATAATTGAAAACTGCTACTTTATGCAAATTCTTTTGATACACATGCAGTCCTTTTATATAATATATTGGGTATCAAGTTCTCTAACTAAGACAAGTTATATTTTTCTCCACTTTTCAGGTCATATAACGAATTATATAAACATAACTATAACAGCACTAAGCGTTTGTAGTCCAACGGTTAGGATAATTGCCTTCCAAGCAATAGACCCGGGTTCGACTCCCGGCAAACGCATGTTTAACATTTTGTAGTCCAACGGTTATTACTTTTATCTATACGTATTAAGTTTCTTAATCTTTAGAGTTATGATTTAGTTTCATAAACTTTACCCACAGCTACAAAACCTAACTATCACATGTTTTTTTTTAAATAAAGGTATTTGTATGCTTCAGGGACGGAAGCACGTTATGATGTGGATGGGTCAAGGCCAACCCCAATATTTATATAAGTAGTAGTAATATGGATATGTTAAAATGTAATTTGTACATAAAATATTAATAGGCCCACTCAAAATAAAAAAAAATCACAGCCCACTCAAATAAATACATAACCATGTTTGATTTAGTCAATTTGTACATAAAATATTAAAAACTTTTTAACTAATCATGTATGTAACTCTTTGACATTTCTTTGTTAATTATAGTGTTTAACTTAGATAAATTATGTATAATTTGGTTGGGGTTTAACATTTTAGTGGTTAGACGGTTTAGAACTTGAATATGATACAGGATACTATGATTGACAATTTGTTATGCACTTATTCACAAACATACTAGTAGTAATATTTGTGATTTGTTATATGAACAAGCAAGATTACCCGCGCGTTGCTGCGGGCGTTAATTTTTCGCGCGTTGTTACGGGCCGTTAATTTTTTATTTTTATTTATTTATTTATTTTTATTTGTTTTTTCGCGCGTTTTTTTATGTTTAATAGTGTAAGTTTATTTTTTCTTGCACGTTACTGCGGGGCGTTAATTTTTCGTGCGTTGTTGCGTGTCATTAATTCTTTTTTTTTCTTTAATTTTGTGCGAGTTTATTTTGTCGGTCTCATATTTAATAGTACGGGTTTACTTTTTCAGTATCGTGTTTAGTAGTTTTTTTATGGTCTTACGCGTTGTTGCGTCGCGTTAATTTTTTATTTTTATTTTTTTTTTGCGAATTTTTTTTTTGTCTCATGGTGTAAAATGACACTGTTTAAGTCAATTCGAAAATGTTACTTTTTTATCTGAATGCGTCGGTACTTTTATAATATTTTTTCCTCCCTATTTTGTGCCGATAATTTAAAAAAAAAAACTAATTTTAATTCTAGTATCGTGTTTAGTAGTTTTTTTATGGTCTTACGCGTTGTTGCGTCGGGTTAAAATTTTATTTTTTTTGCGAATTTATTTTTTTGGTCTCATGGTGTAAAATGACACTGTTTAAGTCAATTCGGAAATGTTACCGCGGGTATTTTTTTATGTCAATGCGTCGGTAGTTTTGTAATATTTTTTTCCTCCTTATTTTGTGCCAACAATTTTTTTTTTTAAAAAAACAAAAAAACTAATTGGGCCGGGCCAAATTTTTGGGCTAAATTTTTGGGGCTTTTTTGGGCCCAACACTGTAGCACTGTAGCAATGCGGTCAAATGATAGTCAAACATTTGAGAATTGTATTATAGGTTAATTTACTAGATATGCATCAATGACAAAAAAAACAAACATAGTAGCTAATATTTAGATAGCGTTTTAGATGATAGTGAACGGTTGAAATAAAAACTCTTATTGTACGACTCTTTAATCTTTATGGTATTTTTTTTGTCGATATATTTTTTCAAGTTTTTTTGTTTTGGCCTACCCGACTGAACAATCCTGGCTCCGTCACTGGTATGCTCATTATATATCTGTACTAGTTGTTGCATTTGAAATAATTTTAATCTATGACTCTATGATACTCAACGCATTTGTTTTTTCTTATTCTTATTTATCAACCAAGATCAATAGTCTATGGCTTTATGAATACATATTAAAGTCTAATTGCTTGAGCACATACTTGTTGGAGGTATTTTTGAAAGTAGTCTCTTCATCTTCGGTTTAAGATGTGGTTGTATACATCTCACTTCCCTAATACCTCGTTCTGACGACATTTAGTATTTTTATTGTTGTAGCAATAGCCTATGGCTTTATGCAGATTGCGATCCAATGGTTTAGTTTTTTTTGTTAAATAACCTTTAACCGCCTTATGATTTTTGGTCCGTTTAGTTTATAAATAGGAATATAATTGAATTTGGATTTAAAAAATGTTTAAAAAAAAGTAAGAGAAAGAAAATATATAAATACATAAAATAAAATAATATATATGTTGATTTTAAATATAAAAAATATTATTTGGTAAATAATAATACAAGAGAAAAAAATATTAAAAAAAGTAACAAAACTTGTGGCTCACGAGATCGCAAAGTGGGATGTGTCAGTAGATTCATTCAATACTTATCTATTTCTAGTGAAATGTGTTAGTTATCATTAGTTGTCGTTAATTGTCATTAGTTGACATTAGTTGAGGAATACACGAAACATTCATTCACTTACATGGTATCAATACATATAGCCAAACAATACATATATAGTACCAGGAGCTTGGGCTTGAGCCTAAGACAAGATAATGACAACTAATGTCAACTAACAAATGAGTTTTTCCAAAAAAAAAATGAACGGCGATTCTATTAGAAGACTAGCAAGAAGCTAGAAGAAATTACAAGCTAATGGTACTAAGGTTTTTCATCCAAGTAACCCGATTAATTTTAGATTTACTTCGACTAGAACACCAAATGAAAGAAAAATAAACTAGATCCTAAAAAAAAGCTCTCTACGAGGATGAATATCACCCAAAAACAACAAGATTCTTGAATCTCCAGATTAACCACCACATCATATAATTAGTACCTTCAAACATCTCCTTTATCCGCTTAGAAAGGCGAACATTGATTCATTATAATAAAACCAAAATTAATATATCAAACTGCATTCTTAAACCATCATTTTGTTCCATCAATTTAAAAACTCTTGAAACAAACGGCCCTCTTCTTTATAGAGTGTGAGCTTCTTTGTGGGAGTGAGAGGATGACTGCATAATACATTGATAGAGAAATTAAAGCGGTTGTACTATTTAGGGGTGAGTAGAAAAACCGAAAAAACTAAAAAAACCAAAAATATAACGTAAATTATTAATATAAATATAAACTTTAAAAATAAAATAATAAAATACCAAATACTTATATAATAAATTATAAAATAACAAAATACCTCTGCTACCCAACACCACCCCCTCACCCACCACCTCCCCACCCCCAACCAACCAGCACAACGACCCCCACCCCCACCCACCCCTCCCCCCCACCCTACCCACCCACTACCACTAATCAAAATAAATTCGCTTATACCGCCAACTGACCACACGACCCACATACCAACCCACCCCCCAACCCTCAACCACCACTGATCCTTAAAATGAAAACAAAAACCCCCATTTTATACCCCCTAAAGGTCACCTCATCCAACCATCACTCCCCACAAACCCCCCTCACACCCACACGTAACCACCAAACCCCTCCCACCTACACACAAACTCCCTCCCCCATCACCCCCACCCCCACCACCCCACCCCACACCACCCCCCCAACTCCCCCATCCTAACCACCTCCCACAACCACACCCCCCCACCACCCACCCACCACACACCCCCCCCCACACCTCACCCCCCCATATATATATTATATAATTGATTTGATTATTTTATAAAATAATGTGAAAAAAATAAAAATAGTGCGCGCGGTTTTAAAAACCTTATATCTTCATCGTTTTAACTTCGTTTTATACCTTTCTTGCGTCCACGACTTCGTATTAAAAAAATCTATCAAAATATTATATTTATAAGAATTAACCCTTTGATGAACAGTATCATTTACTGTTCATAACAGTTTATAAAACCATTTTTATGTAATTAATTATTTATAACTTGTAAAATACATAACTTATTCATTTTAATTCCGTTTCTCGAGTTTCTTACGTCCTTGGATTCTTTATGAAAAGTACTATATTTATAAAACATTTATTTTTATATATCAGATCTGTAACAGTAGGCATTTGTATTAAATAACTTTTATAAAATCACTTTTATACGTTTAATTAACGTAAACTTGCAAATGTCATATGTTCTTCGTTATAAATCCGTTTTTCAAGTTCTTTACATGCCTACGATCCTTGTAATATGTACTGTTTTAATAAAATAAAAAATGTATGAGTTAAAAGTCGAATTCAAATAGTAGGTTATAAAATTAATTAGGGTTTTGTGATTATAAAACAAGTTTTATAATTCCTTTTATTTAGGGACTTTGCACCATTCTTTCACCAAGTGTTATACCATATTTCTCACATATATTAAGTCTCATAAATGTCCACAATACTTGTCCAAATGAAATCCATGTCCTCATGATATTTTTATACATAAACTTGTAAATAAACCTTCAACACATTTTAATTTGTAAACTATCTATATAATTTATTTAACACTTATACCAAGCATGTACTTTTATTTCAAGTATTACTTCACCATGTACATAAGTGAATTCGAATTATATAAGCCTCAAAATACTTCATATATCACAAAAATGAATCTAGGTGGTGTTTAACATATATAACAAGTATGTACACATAAGATAATGAATGAATGGAAATGAAATACTTAAATTAGACCTTATAGAAGAGATGTGGAATGATGAACACAAGATAAAAACCCTAGCCAAGCTTCCAAATCCAAAACCCTAATCAAGAAAACCCTAAATATGTTTTCTTGATTAATCCTTGTTAAACCCAAATCCAAGCTTGTAATAACCTTGAGTAACCTTAGATGATCTTAGAATGAACACTAGAATACTTGGAATGCTTTAGAAAATCAAAGAATATGAAACCCTAGCTTATAAATGTTAGCCGTAGGTTTTGGCTTATTTTTGAGAGAGTATGAGTATTTTTCTTGTAAAAGAGAAAGTGTATGAGTTAGTTACATGTGACTTACTACTTATAGTCCTTTTGTAGATCATAGAATAGTCAAAACAACCTTAGACTTAGAGTGGTTTAGGGTACATGAGAAAGAGCTCTCCTCCTCCCCATGCACCATGGCCAGCCAAGATGTGATCTAGGGTACACATGATGAGACAATTACTAGATATATGTGATCAATGGTACTTGTGGTGTACGGTTTTGACTAGGTAATATCCTACTAGTTGTGTTCTTAAGATTTTCTATTAAGATTGTTGTTAATGCATGTATCCGGCCTATAGCTTATTTTTGTGAGGAAATGAGTTAATTTCTGTGTATTGGGTATAAATATGGGTATTGTTTGAGTATAGATAGGTATAGGTGTTTCCGGGTATGGTCGAATGTAATTTATTGCGAAACGTAAGCGTTTTACGTAACCAACAAAAATAAATTATGAAATGTTATAAATTATACTCTTAATAATCACTTAACATTTGCTTGATGTAAAATTTAACTTGTTAGGTGCCGTTATACCTTGACCTTGATTTTTAGTTTACGCGATTTAACTATAAGATAATAATTAAAAACGAACGTGTAAAACTCTAAAAATAAATAATAGAATTAATTGAGTCAGGAAATGACCTGAAATAATGGATTGTTAAAAGTCTTCCCCTAACGGGAGGGGGCCTTGTCGCGCAAGGCTCAAAGATGCGCACTTGTCGCGGGTGGCGTTATTTTGTGAAGAGTTACGGATACTTCTTCCGGAATTGATCTTCACGTTCCCATGAGGACCTCTCCTGGAGTTCCATTGAACTTTGAAGACGGGAATATGGCTTCAATTTAATCGCTTGACTTCAACGAAGCGGACTTTATCATCAATGTATATTTTATCTATCGGAACTGCCAAAAGAGGGGGGGGGGGGAGGTGGCTCGTCGATAAACACTTCTTTATGAGTTGGAGTAAATGAAACGGGGCTATGAACCCTGCTTAACTAATTGAGGTAAGTTCAAGCTATAAGCAACGTTCCCACTTTGGCTAACATCCTTGAAACAAGGTCTAATATATCTAGCGGTATCAACTTCCCCCCTTTGCCTAAAACGTACACCCCTTACCTCAAGGTAATACATTTAACGATCACTCGGTCACCAACTTGAAATTCTAAAGGCTTATGCCTCACATCGGCGTAACTCTTTTGGCGATCACGAGCAGCTTGAATTCTTTGCTTGATTTGGACAATCTTCTCGGTTGTCTCATGAATGAGTTTTGGACCGGTGAGTTATGCATCTCCAACCTCGGCCCAACAAACAGGTGATCGAAATTTCCGACCATAAAGTGCCTCGAATGGGGCAGCCTTAATACTAGCATGATAGCTATTGTTGTATGATTAACTTTCTGATCAATGGCAAGTGTCTTTACCCAACCATTCCTAAAGATCTATCACGCAAGCGCGTAATCATGTCTTCAAGATTATGAATGTTCTTTCAGCTTTTCCGCATCATCTCCCAGATGGTATCCGTACCATTCCAACCGAGTACCCATAATCCTTCTGAAATGAACCTCCAAAAATTTGAACGCAAACCTAGGGTTGTGGAGTCACAAATGATTGAGACTGGTATCCCATGTCTCGTGACTACTTCCTTCAAGTACAACCTTGCTAGTTTTTCTATAGGGTCGGTTTCCCTCATTGGTAAAAAGTGTGCAGACTTGGTGAGTCGGTCTACAATTACCCATATGGTATCATTTCCACTTTTGGTCTTTGGGAGCCTTGGTGACAAAATCCATGTGATATTTGTCCCACATATCCATTGAGGCATCTTGGTTGTACCACACCTATAGTAAATGATTTGGATATAATTTATGGGGGGTTTTATAAAATATGGTTTTTGGTGTTCAGAATGAGTCGGATAATTAAACAGATGCCTTGACTCTTAAACACGTCAAACACTTGGCTTAACATAGTGGCATGTCAGCTTTCATGTTAGTGCCACCAATAGAGTTGCTTCAGGTCTTGGTACATTTTATCAAAACCCGGATGAACGGAATATTTTGACTTGTGAGACTCATGCATAATTAGAGTCCTCAGGTCACCATAGCATGGCAACCAACTCTTGTTATTAAAACACAATGTTCTGTCCGTACGCGGTTCTAATTTCTCCTTCTTAGGCTTTTCTGGTTCCTTTAAATTTTCAATCAACATACCTCCCACATCTTCAGACTTGAGGTTTTTTAGTTTTCTTGCCTCAGTCTAAGTCTCCAAAATCTGCCTGGGAAGATCCAAACCAATAGTCATGACTAAGGCTCGAACCCGTAGTGGTTCTCGTTCTTTCCTGCTCAAAGCGTCAGCTACGACATTCGCTTTCCCCGGGTGATAACGAATTTCACAATCGTAATCACTGAGCAATTCCAACCAACGGCGTTGCCTCATGTTCAATTCCTTCTGATCGAGGATGTGTTGTAAACTTTTGTGGTCGGTGAACACGGTACATTTTGTCCCGTATAGATAGTGCCTCCAAATCTTCAGAGCGAACACTATTAGTCTAACTCTAAATCATGAGTTGATAAGTTCTTCTCAGGGGGGGGGGGGGGGGGGGGGGGTGGAGGGGGGTGAATTTTTATTTCCGTGATACATAAGCAATCACCTTTTCTCTTTGCATTAGCACATCGCCCAAACCTTTGATCGAAGCATCACAGTAAACGATAAAGTCTTCGCTTCCTTCAGGTAAAGCCAGAATTGGTGCACTACACAACTTCTGCTTTATCAATTGAAAAGCCGCTTCTGCTTTGTCACCCCAATCAAACTTGACCTTCTTTTGAGTAAGCTTAGTCATTGGCTTGGCGATCTTTGAGAATCCTTCAATGAATCTTCAGTAGTAACCGGCAAGGCCTAAAAATTGATGAATATCCATTACAATTTTAGGAGATTCCCAATCTTTAACATATTCAATCTTGGCGGGATCCACGTGGATACCCTGACTGTTAATCACGTGACCAAGGAACTATACTTTAGGAATCCAAAATTCACATTTAGAGAATTTGGCATACAACTGCTCCTTCTTTAGCAACTCCAAGATTAACTTGAGATGTTCTTCGTGCTCTTGCTTTTCCCTTGAGTATATCAGAATATCATCAATAAATACAATCACGAATTTATCCAAATATGGTTTGCACACCCGGTTCATGAGATCCATAAATACAGCAGGTGCGTTAGTCAAACCAAATGGCATAACCTGAAATTCATAATGTCCATATCGAGTTCTGAATGTGGTCTTTGTAATATCTTCTTCACGAACCCTTAGTTGATGATAACCCGATCTCAGGTCGATCTTCGAGTAGATACTTGAACCTTGTAGTTGATCGAACAAATCATCAATCCTTGGAAGCGGGTAACGGTTCTTCACCGTCAGCTTATTCAATTCCAGGTAATCAATGCACACCCGAAATGATCCATCCTTTTTCTTGAAAAACAAGAAAAGGTGCTCGTGCCACAAGTGCAGCACTAGGCATCAAATTGATTTGAAATTCCACTTGGCGGGTTGGTGGAATACCCGGCAAGTCCTCGGGAAATACCTCAAGAAAATCTTGGACTATTGGTACGTCTTCAAGTCACTTCTCCTTCGACTTGTCTTCCGCATTTTTCGTGGTAACATGTGCTAAAAAGATAGGACACTCGGGCTTCAAGCAAATACTTTTTATTTTAGAGTGCACGAGACTGATAAGTTAACAGATCTCGTGTCTGTTATTGTTTCCATCACCATGAAAAATTAAAATTTCATCCCCAAAGGGAACAAGAACGAGTTTCTCATCGCAAAGGATCACGGCATGATATTTAGATAACCAGTCCATACCGATAATGACGTCAAAAACTACCTAATCTCACAGGGCATTAAGTCGATGTATGAATGGGTATAGAATTAAAAATATAAAGGCCACCTCGTAATAAGTGTATTAAGCCCAAATTATATCTATCCGTCAGCTAACTCGACATCACAGACCATGGCTAGAGTAGTAGGGATGATATCAATCAAAGACTAAATGCAGTATAAAAGATACAAAACTTCTATCGGGCACCATTTTCAAATAAAAATCGAGAGCAAACGGTTATTGTATAGAAGCGTACCCGTGACAACATTAGAGTTCGAGTTTGTTCTAGTAGAGCCCACGGCATAAGCTTTTGCTACAGCATTCCCATTCCCATCCCGATTTCCTTGATTTCCATTCTTTAGCATTGGGTAGTCACTTATGAAGTGACCTGAACTCCACGGTCAAAGTACGCGTGATCCCTCTTAGGATATGCCTCTTGGGCTCTCTTTTGTTGTGTTGTTAAAATTGTTGTATGTTGTTAAACATAGTCAACATCGACCTTTTACAGTCACGGGTCGAGTGGCCAATCTTTTTGCAGTTAGTGCACTTTTAAGCACATGGCCCTTCGTGGTGATAATTCACCTGGTACATAGAGGTTTGGTTCCTCCATAAGGCTTCTTATCTCTGGTCCCAGCAGGGTAAGCCTGCGCCACGTTATTCCTTTTGAATGACTGCTGCTGGTTTTGGTTGTTTCTTGAAGTATCTTCAAATTTCCTCTTATTCTCTGCTTGACGTTCAACCGCAATGAGCATCTTTTTATCCATCATTTCAATAGCAAATTCAATTGCCTCTTGCATTGATTGAGGCTTCGATGCCGAAACACTGCCATGAATCATGGCGGGAAGGCCACCGACGTATCTTTCCACTTTAGCTGATTCCTCGGGGAACATCCTATCACACATCAGTGCCAACTCCTAGAATCGTTGGTTGTAAGTCAACAAATCGGTACCTCTTACCCTTAAGTTCCAATACTCAGATTCCAGCTTTTTGATCTCGCCCCTGGGGCAATAAGTTTTCAGTTTTATCCATCCTTTTCAAAGAAAGCCGTCCCAGGCATTGTATATGCAAACACCTCGTCCAAACAGCCCTTACGTGGTAGTTTCCACTCACATCAGGGCACTTCCTTAAGAGACAAAGATGCATACGTAACCTGACTTGTGATAGCACAGTTTCTGATAAGGAAAACAGACTCCATTTTTTCCACCCATTGGGTCAGGCCAACGACTCCTTCAGTGCCTTTGAAATTTATAGGCTGACACTTCAAGAAATCTCATGTTAAGTGGCATTCTCGAGTTGAGTAGGCACTTGCCTTCTTCCGTCGGTCCTGCTGAACCATGTGCTGTTTAAGGCCATCTCCCTGCTCCCCTAGCTTGCATTACGTTTATGCGTAATTGGGCAGACGCACACAACGAGAGCCTCGATCAAGTAGAGCCTGAAGTTGAGCATGATGTTTAGTGACAGTATAGAAGTAGGAGTGGTTGTAGCGGCGGGTGTTGCCCTTGATTGTTCTTCTTTTTGTGGGCATTTTCTTCAAAAATCAACAAGAATTAAATACCGAACTAGTCAGTATTTCATACAATCATAAGACCAACATGAACATATGCATAAAAAAATAAAATGAGATCACAACCCACAGAAATATACAGACTAAGTACAAATCCCAATGAGACATAAAATAACTCAACATCCATACATAACAACATCGATAATCATACATGATAGTTTGGTTACAATGACCAGTACAATGAGATACAAAATGGAAAATATAGTCCTAAGGCAATGCTAGCTGGGGATCACCCATAATACTTAACATGTCATACAATGATAGCTAAAAAGATAAAACAAAAGTCCCTACAGCCTACTAGCTGGGAGTAACCCATAAAACTTAATAGGCTATATAGGATAGCTACAAATGATATATGACTAACAGCTGCTGACCATCGTCCCCCCCCCCTGGGCCACCCGGCCCCCCCCGGGTGGGGGGTGGGGGGGGGGCCCTCCCGCCCCCCCCCCAGGGGGGGGGCCCCCCCCCCCACACCCCCCCCCCCCCCCCCCCGAAATACACTCTACCCCCCCCACTCCACCCCCCCCCACCAAAAATAACCCCCCACCCCCACCCCCCCCCCCCCCCCCCACCACCAAAAAATAAAAAAACCAAAAAAAAAATTAAAAAAATAAAAAAAAAAAAAAAAAAAAAAAGAAATTGGGGGGGGGGGGGGGGAAAAAAAAAAAAAATAAAAAAAAAAATAAAAAAAAAAGGTGGGGGGGGGGGGGGGAAAAAAAATAATGAAAAATAAAAAAAAAAAAAAATAAATAAAAAAAAAAAAAAAAAAGAAAAAAAAAAAAAAAATAGAAAAAAAAATAAAAAAAAAATAAAAAAAAAAGGGGGGGGGGGGGGGGGAAGGAAAATAAAATTAACATGAAAAAATAAAAAAAAAAAAAAAAAAAAAAAAAAAAAAAAAAAAAAAAAAAAAAAAAAATATGAAAAAAATATAAAAAAAAATTAAAAAAAATAAAAAAAAAAAAAAAAAAAAAAAAAAAAAAAAAAAAAAGCGGAAAAAAAAAATAAAAAAAAAAAAAAAAAAAAAAAAAAACCCCACAAAAAAAAAACCCCCCCCCCCCCCTCCCCCCCACCCACCCCCCCCCCCCACTCCACCGGGGAACAAAAAAAAAAAAAAAAACAAAAAAAACACAACCCAGAAACACAAACCGAAACCCCCCCCACCCCCACCCACCCCCCTTTGTGTTTCCCCCCCCCCCCCCCCCCACAACAACACCCTCACTCCCATCCTGGCTCTAGAATCTCTAGCCTCTAGTGTACTCGATACGTCCAAGTGTTGCGGAAGTCAACTGAGTCAAAGGATGTGACTAAAAAAAAAAAAAAAAAAGGCAATGCCAATGTGGTAACCTATGCCTCCCAGTGTCCTAATACAAGTGCACTCTATGGCTCCTCCTCTCCTCATAGTGAGTGTCGATGATATAGAACATATCACCTGAATAAATTGTTGTGGGCCTCGAGCTCTCAGAAATGGGCCCGTCATCATGTGGGCCTCCTCGAATTGGCACCTGAAACACCACAGTTTCCTCTGGGCCTATAGTAGTATCAAGCTCTGTCAACTTCTGGTCGACCCCTTCAAAATTGTGGTCCGGTGCTACCTCCATCATGGCCTTAACAATCTCATTCCAAGTGTCGGCCTCCGGAGTAGGCACTGGCTGTCTCGCAGCACCGGCTGCTGAACTCTCCCTGATCTCAAGTCCGGGAGCGGGAGTAGCAAGGCAAGCTCTCTTCAAAGGCGGCATCTCAGCCTCGGGAATATCAGTCCTATGAGAAGTAGATGGTAGTAATAAGGGTGGTGATATAGTTGTAGCTCTCATCCGAATCTCAGCTTCCCTATAGGCCCAATGATGTTCGCCTAGCACTCAGTAGGGGCTAAGATAGTAGTGGTGATAGGTAGAAGTAATGGTGGAGATGCTACATGTAGTGGTGGTGTAGGTGCGGCAGCATGCTCAGCAATGCGTGCCTCCATAGATGGTGACATAGGTGGCTCAAGTCTGACAGTCTTCCATGCCCTATGGGGGGGGGGGGGGGGGGGGGGGGGGGGGGTGGGGGGGGGGGGGGGGGGGGGGTTGGGGGGGGGGGGGGGGGGGGGGGAGGAGATGGGGGGGGGGGGGGGGGGGATACGTGTCTGGGAAAATGGGACCCTAATCTGAGGTGATCTAGGTGTAGGTGCAGACTCATCAGTCTCGAATGCCTCTGTATCCCCAGCTGAGGGAACAGGTCAACAACAAGTAAGGCTGAAGAAGTCGAGAGCACAGAGTCTAGGTGCTCCTCCTCCTCCTCGTCATCACCCTTGTCCTTAGAGGGCTCCTCCCTTATCATCAATATCATCATCATCATCATCATCGAAGGGCTCATCATCCCCATCCTCTCCATCAGCAGGATAGTCAGCATGATCCTCTTCGGGGTCCTCTTCTGGATCCTCATCCTGGTCGAGTAAAGTCCGCCCCCCACCCCCGGGGGCTGACCCTGGTGTGTTGTTAGTGTGTTGTGTTTGATTGTAAAATTGAAAATTTAGCCTGGTGACTAATGCGTAGGTGAGGCATCAGTAGGTAGAGGCTGGTCCTCCAAGGGTGCCTCAGCATCGGATGGTACTAGGTACTCAGGGTACTCCGGCTCGGGTACGTATGGTACCTCGACAGGTGAAGGTGGGTGCTTAGGACCGGGCACGTAGTTAGGAGACGGTGGGTGCTCAGGTTCGGGCACATAGTCAGGAGACGGTGGGGCTACCAGCTGCATGGGAAGTCCTCATCGTAGTTCGCATATACATACAACCTGAGGGCCTCAACATCAGACGGCAACCTCATCCCTCTCCCCAAAAGACTCTCCCTAAGCCAGAATCCATGCAAAAAACTTGTAGGTCATCGCGGAATGATGCGGCATAAGACATGTCTTTGCAAAAACAATAACAATAAACTTATATAAGTATTATTATATAGAGGCCAGCATCGTATGTAACAGTTATAGTATAAAAATAGAAAACATTGTATATAATCAACGAAAGCATCTAGTCTAACCAACTAATGCAACTTAATAGTATATGCATGTCCCATGAAAAACTTTTGTATGATGCAATGTTTGAAAATGGTTATAGTCCAAGTAAAAACATTTGACCTGGTTCTCTATAACCTTGGCTCTGGATACCAATCTGTAACACCCTCAAAATGGGTCGCAGCGGAATAAGGGTCAAAGAGTGTTACTTCATAGATCAACAGCACAAGATATGAGAACGACCTCTATATGAGTCATTTAAAAAATGATACATTGGATTAAATAAACTTGTTCGATACAAAAGCCCGAAGCTTAAATTGTTCACCCATAAAAAAAATAAAGATTTTAGTACATAACAAATACTCCAAAATGTAATGCATTTAAATCTCCATTCAGATAAATTCACCAAATGTATACCCCCCAATGTATCCTTGTTCTTGTAACCCTTATTGACCAAAGAAAAACATGCTTTAAAAACGCAACAATAAAGTTGGTGAATACACAGTATTAGTACATGTATAAAGTAGGGACCGCAAGATTGTCAAAATGGCATGATAGTAACGAATACAATATTCACAAAAGTAATTACGAAGTGCACTAAAACAGGCACAACACGCGAAGCACGACATCTATGTATTTAATGTTTAAATGCAATTGAGGGCCCGTGTAGGTGTTTCAAACCCTCAAATCCAAATGCGTTCCGACATATATACATTCGTTGTTTCAGTACATTCGAGAAGCTGGTGTAACTACTCACCCGAACGGGGGATGTCAATCGCCAAATAGATCTATTCATAAACATTCGCTGGCCTCGTCTAACTAGGCAATTTACATTCATGATATGGGACAATATGGGTTTAGCTAACTAGAGCCAACTCGTAACTTGTTAAAAAGAGTACTTTGCGAGTCCAAACTAAAACAAACGCATGTTTCTCACCCCACAAGTTGTAAAACAATATAATAAAGTAAAAGCGGGGCAATTAACTCACCGATAAGTGATGGTTTGATTATCTAAATACAAACTAAGTAAATCGTCTCGCAATCCAATTCAAGCCTAATCATTAGTAGGTCCGAATGAGTCATAAATATTATTTTAATGTAAAATAAAACATGAACACATGTTAATATAGTTACAACTACCTACCATAATAGTTTTTTGATTAAATTGCAAAAGTTGAATTAATAATTTAAAGTGTACTTTGTCAAATAAAAGTAAGTACATTTGAATCCGTAAAGAAATATTGCAAATGTATTATTTAAAATATGATTTAATCTGTTTATTTTATATATATATATATATACATATATATATATATATACATATATATATATATACATATATATATATATATATATATATATATATATATATATACATATATACATACATACATACATACATATATACATACATACATACATATATACATACATACATACATACATACATACATACATACATATATACATACATACATACATATATACATACATACATACATATATACATACATACATACATATATACATACATACATATATATACATATATACATATACATATATACATACATATATACATATACATACATATATATATACTAGATACATAATCTATATAGTATATATAATATACATACATACATATATAATATTATATTATACATACATCTATATATTATATACATACATATATATATATATATATATACATACATATATATATACCTAGCTATATAATATATATCAAAATTATAACCAACACACACCATCACCACCCACTTACACAACTCACACAACACATACACTACACACCAAGCAAAGCAACAAAACACCCCACCTAGCCCCCACCAACCCCCACCTACGCGCACAGAGCGTAATAAACCCCCCATCACTCTACCCATCGTTAAAACTATACGTTATTTAAACCTTAACAGCGTCCACCCTTCGAAAAAAAAAAATTCTAACACAAATATTATAATTATATAAAATTAACCCTTTAGATGCCGGCAGAATCATTTACAGTCTCAATAACAGATGATAAAAACCATTATTTATGTAATTCATTATTTATAACATTTACAATACATACCAGTTTTGTTGTCTTATTCAGTTTCATTCCATTTCCACGAGTTTCTTATCTTCCTTGGATTCATTTATGAAAAGTACTATATTTATAAAACAATTATTTTTATATAACCGATCTGTAAACAGATGCCATTTGTATTAAATAATTTTACAAAATCACTTTTATTCGTTTCATTACCGTAAACCACAACGGCAAATGTCCATTAGTTCCTTCTTTTTATAATCCTTTTTTCAAGATTCTGTTACATGCCTCACGATCGCTTGTAATATGTACTATTTTAATAAAATATAAAATGTATTAGTTAAAATTCAAATCTCAAATAGTATGGTGTATAAAATTAATTAGGGTTTTGTGATTATTAAAACAAGTTTCTTATAATTGCCTTTTATATTTAGGGACTTTGCACCATTCTTTCAACAAGTGTTATACCATATTTCTCACATATGTTAAGTCTTATAAATGTCCATAATACTTGTCCAAATGAAATCCATGTCCTTATGATATTTTTATACATAAACTTGTAAATAAACCTTCAACACATTTTAATTTGTAAACTATCTATATAATTTATTTAACACTTATACCAAGCATGTACTCTTATTTCAAGTATTACTTCACCATGTACATAAGTGAAATCGAATTATATAAGCCTTGAAATACTTCATATATCACAAAAATGAATCTAGGTGATGCTTAACATATACAACAAGCATGTACACATAAGATAATGAATGAATGGAAATGGAATACTTTAAATAAACCTTATAGAAGATGAGTAGAATGATGGATACAAGATAAAATCTTAGTAAGGCTTCCAAAAATAAAACCCTAATCAAGAAAACTCTAAATATGTTTTCTTGATTAATCCTTGTTAAACCCAAATCCAAGCTTGTAATAACCTTGAGTAACCTTAGATGATCTTAGAATGAATGCTTGTATGCTTGGAATACTTTGGAATGAAAAGTAAAATGGAACCCTAGCTTATAAATGTTAGCTGTGGGTTTTAGCTTATTTTAGAGAGAGTTTTTGCTTGAAATTTGTTTAATGAGTGAGAGTGTATGATAATGAATATGAGACTTGCCTTTTGTAGATCATAGAATAGTCAAAACAACATTAAACTAAAACCTTAGACTTAGAGTGGTTTAGGGTACATAAAAAAGAGCTCTCCTCCTCCCCATGCACCATGGCCGGCCAAGATGTGATCTAGGGTACACATGATGAGACAATTACTAGATATATGTGATCAATGGTACTTGTGGTGTAAGGTTTTGACTAGGTAATATCCATACTATCGAGGTTTAAAGGATTTTATAATTATGATGATCATGCCATGTATCCGGCCTATACTTATTTTTAAGGAAATGATTTAATTTTTGTGATATTTGTAATAAAATCAGGGGTATTGTTATAGTATAAGATAGATATCGGTGTTTCCTGTCTATGCCGAATGTAATTTATTGCGAAAGCTAAGCGGTTTAACGTAACCAACAAAAATAAATTATGAAATGATATATGAAATTATATCGTAACGAATCACTTAACACTGCTTGCAATGTAAACTTTAACTGTTTGGTGTTCGCGTTTACATTAATGTTTGGTGTCCGTTTACATTAAACGTTGATTTTTAGTTTACGCGATTTAACTATAAGATAATAATTAAAAGCGATCGCGTAAAACTCTAAAAATAAATAATAGAATTAATTGAGTCGGGAAATGACCTCAAATAAGGAATTGTTACATGTGTGATATGACGTGATGCGTGGAGGCTTTTTTGAATTCAATTTCGATTAAAATCATACAGAGATAGTTTTTTTTACTTTATTTCTTATCTATGACACTTTTTGTAAACTCAATATATTTAAAATATGATATAAATATATAAATTTAGAAATATTTTCAATTTTTTGCTGCTTTAGGTCACGCCTTAAACAACGCCATTACTCGCCATGACTCGTAAGGCGTAAGGCTTGGCCATGCCGCCGCGCCATGCCTCACGCTATTTATAACCTTGGTTATACTACTATATATGGAAGGTTTAAGGATATTTATATTAAATTTCTATGTAATCAAGATAATTTACGAGTTTAATTAATGCTCATTAAATGCAATTTTTGATTTAAAAAAAATTATCTTCATTAAATGCACTTTAAGGTGTGCCAACTGAGCACATATTAACAAAACCAATAAAGAAAATGTTGTCAAACAAACTTTTTATCTAAACTGCTTAGAGTGTAGGGTATGGTGGCTTAAGCCACAAAATAAAACGGGCCCCACAGGCTGCCATATCAGTTTTTCACTCCCACTCAAAAATACCCCTTCACTCATAACACACCTTCACCTCTTCACTTGGGTCCCACCACTAACTATTTTTTTTAATTTTTTTCACACAAACATAATTTATTTCACACTGTTAGGTATATTTGTATTTATTAGTTCCTACTGGTAGGTATGTAGTTCCTACTGGTAGAGTAATTGCTATTGTTAGGAGAAATTCCTACCGTCTGGTATATAGTTCCGGCTGGTTATATTATTATCCTGGTAATTAACGTATGACTCTGGATAAGTTTCTAGTATTGATAGACATGAGAAGTATATAGAAGACTCATGCAAACGTAATCTAGGAGAATTAGTATTAGGGTTTTCATATCTATAAATTGAAACCACACGTTTAAGCTTCGTAGCAGGATTGACCAATCAAGAGCCGATATACGTTTAAATAGAAAAGGGATTCCCTTAGAGGATCAAAGTATTGTATTTAGTAATTCTTCTTTAGCACTATTGTTTATTTTCCGCGTGAACAATAGATTGTTTTGTTAGAGTCTCTCACAGAGTTACTTTTGATTACATTAGTGGCTCTGCATACCTTCACAGGCTTAAAAGCTCTCTAGGGCTGAGACCTACAATTGGTATCAGAGCGCACGAAGAGTCTCTTTGAAGATAATAATGTTCTTGCTTCTAAGCCTTTTACAATGACTTCACCGTATCCCACACCACCGTTTACTGTACCATCACCATCCGAATCTTCATTCTCCATCCCAACAACATTCAAACCAGTATTTTCTGTGGCAACTACTGAACCTGTATTTGAGTCACAAACTTCCCACTCCGCACAACCCTCTCAAAATACTCAGCCTCAATTCCCACCAATATAATTCACCACTTTTCGCAGCAGTACGCCAAATTTTCCTTATTTGAAGAAGTGACGAGTATGAAACCTGGCAAGGAAGATGGAATATTGATAATGAACATGATCACAACTGTGGAACTTGTTCTTCATGGAAACTCAGAAAACGCCCGGCAGAGATCCTAGAGGCAACCTAATGATTCTTCCTCCTGTCACTATGGGAAAACAAATTGCTGTTCACGAAGACAAAAGCTAGAATATTCTACTTTTAATCTCTTTCCAGAGGGATCACATGGCTGACTTTCATCATGCTTGATGATGCTAAGGATATCTTGGCATAAAAGCCAGATTTGGAGGGAATGAAGAGTCAAAGAAAATGAGGAAGTCAATGCTCAAGCAGGAGTTTGCAGACTTTAAGATATCTGAATCCGAGGGTTTGCACAAGGGATATGATAGGTTTCAGAAGGTGCTGAGTCAACTTAATCAAATGCAAACAAACCTGATAATGAAAGACTGCAACCGAAGTTCTTAGAGCTCTAGCCACCTTCTGGTCACAGGTGGCAATCAACCCGTAAAACAAAGGTGTCTTGAATTTTCTTAAGCTTTGATGATTTGTATAACAAGCTTAGGACACTTGAGATTGATGTGAAGGGTGGTTCTAGCTATAATTCAAGAGTTCCTGCTGCTCCTACACACTCAGCTTTCATTAGTGCTGCTAGCACTAATTCCAATGCTCAACTAATCCAAATGTCAACCTTCTCCTGTTAGCTTACCACTACTTCCTGTCCTCTAATTGATACTGTCAAGCAAGTTCCTTGAAAATGTTCTTCACACTTTGTTGCTGAAAGTGATCCACAACAAACCCCCCCCCCCCCCACCCACCACCGCCCCCCCCCCCCCCCCACCCCCCCACCCTGATCACTTATGAAGACTTTGACCAAATTGGCAAGTTGGATTTGGAAGAACTTGACACAAATGGCAGATGAAAATGCATTCCTGTCCGATCAATAGATTTTAAAAAGAAGGCTGGTAGGAATTCAAGATTAATAACAAAGATGCCTGCAGGTTTGTTAAAAAGAAAGGTCCAGGTGCTATCAATGTCAGAGTTGGACATTTTGCAAGAGAATTACAGGAAAAGTTGATTCAAAACAAGGTATTCTCAATTTACGATCAAAGAACTGGATAAATATAGAAGAACCAAAGGCTTTGTGTCATTGATTCAATGCTCAATTGGTCAGACCAACAAAAGTGAAGGTTATGGAGAAAGGTCTCTGAAGTCTAGGGAGATTGCAGATATGGGATATGCTGTTATTCCTGCTGTTGATGCTCGATGGAGTTAGTACTGATGTATTTTGCTGATATGTGTTTGATGGTGGCTAGGTATGGTTCTAAGGGTATTTATTGTTGCTGCTGGTGTTGGTGCTGATGGTGTTTCTAGTGATGCTACTGATGCTAAACTCAATTTGCACTTAAGGGGTAATCCCCTTAGGTACAATTCTTTCCTTTTGTGTGTAATTAATATTTTTATACAAACATAAAAAGGATTGTGATAATCCTAGAATTCAATATAAAGAGTGTTTTTCTCTAAGTACAAGCCTACAAAAGTTCACTTCAAAACTTAGAACAACAGAAATCTTGGTACCAAAATAATCAGTTAGCTTTAGAAGAGAAAATTAGAATCTTGACTGCAGACCTAGGCAACACCACCAACATGCTCAAATATACTGAAAAATTGAATGAACAGGCTAAAATTGATAAAAAGAAAACCAGGTCCAAACTGAGATCTAATGCAAGATTTGACAAATGGAAGGAATCTTGTCAAAAACCTAGTCAAACTGATCAATAGTTCCATGTCCTCTAGATCAAAATTTGGTTTAGGATATGGAACACTTTGTGATCAATGAGGTGTTAGAACTCTCTATAACATATCTTTTGACGCAGTCTTAATATGCTAAAGAGAAACCTCTCTATGACTGGTTTGTCAAACCTGTTGGAATGCATGTTGTTCCTCCCCCTATAACAGGAACATTCATGCCTCCTTCCAACAAGCCTGACATTGATGATACACAGTTTACCTATGGTTCAAAGTCCAATAATTATTCTGAATCTAACTCTGTATCTAATGACTTTGTCTCCTGTGACAAACTAAGTGCCAAGTCTTAGAGACTCAAAGATAACTGACTGTGCATCCTGTGCCATCAAGTGTCAACTCCGCAAGCAACATGACCCAATGCTCAGTTTTAGTGGATGAAGACTTACACAAGACTGATGACCAAGGACCATGCGTTACTCAAATCCTATTTTTTCCCTTTAAGGAGAATGTAAAAAACTACCTAAGTTTCTAAAATTGTCGATCTAAATTTAACTTAAAATTAAGCACAATCACTCTAATTGAATAATTGTCGGGAGCGAAAAGTTGACAAGTCATAGTTATAAGTAGTGTTAGCATATTTACTTGTACTTAACGGTGATTTCGTTTTTACGCTTAGTTGGGACTAGTGAAAAATTGAGGACAATGAATTTATCCATCAGGACATCCGTAGATTATTCTATGGGCGCTTCTCATTATATGATCCCAGTGTTGATAAAATAAAGGAAGTCAAACAGGTAGTTAAGAAAAGAAAAAGAAAAATAAAAAATAAATAAAATAAATAAATAAATAAATTTTTAGGGATAGTTAGTGTACATATAAATGGTGAAAACGGGACTTGTCGAAGCTTTTGATTCTTTAGTTCCCCTTGACGAACACTTAGCTACTTTTTGAGGTTATTAGTCGAGGGGGATTAAGATTCTTAGTTTTCGTAAATGTTTACTTCATAACATTGCGTGAGGACACGACAATACCTTAGTATGGGGGCATATTTTATACCTAATAAAACGAGCCTAAATAACAAAAAACAGACAAAAAATACCCAAAATATGTTTGTTTTGCTTTGTATACTGTGCAGGTATCGAATATCGACAAAAGGACGAAAAACGAAGTCAAATCGGTCAAAACCGAGCACGGATTCAAAAAGAGTGAAGTCTAAAAAGTCCTCTATGGTCAATAAAGTCACAGTAAGTCAACCCTGACAAAGTACAAAAAGTCAACCAAAAGAAGAAACACGACTTGAGGGACAAATTGCCAAAATCAAAAGTTGAGTGTTCATGGTGGAAAAATACCAGGGACTGAAACTGAAATACTGTAAAATATAAACTTGAGGGGGCAAAACTGCCAAACACCTCAAGTTATATTAACCCTAGGACATCTATGTAATTAACATATATTAACTCTAAGGGCCTTTTCTGCCAATTTCCTAAACTTGTATCACACAAGGACGAAAATTGCAAACCAACCAATAACTTTCAGGGACCAAAGCTGCCATTTCACCAAACATTACCCTGTCTCTCTCTCAAATAATAAACCCGCCATTTTCACTGTTCAACCCCCCCTCCCCCTCACGTGTTCACCTTGGGCCAAGAAAAACCAAATTTCCCGCCATCACCAAAACCTCTTCCCAAAACACTCAATCCCACAAATTACCCAAGAGATTAAACCATCACCTCCACTCCACTAAACCCCCAATCCACGCTGGCAATCCTATGGCTTTTCATTGGGTGACGAATTGAAGGGCCAAGATGTTTTTGGTTTGCTCTCACCAAACAAACACAACAAACACAAGCTATGAAGACTTCTCAGCCTATAAAAAAAGAAAGAAGACAAAGTTAGGAGTAGTTAGTTTTTTTTTATCTAGTGTAATTTGCAATTCTTAGTGTAATATTATTTTCAATGTGTCAAGTTTAATGTTGTTTTGTCCTTAAATCATACTCTTTCAGTCTACAGCTTTGTATACCTTTCAAATATTAATGCAAAAATTCAAGTTTCTAAGTTCAGTTAAATTCTATCTTTTAAGGGTAATTGCACTCAGTTAATTCCCTGTTTTCAAGCCATCTACATAAGCCTTCATAAGCTCATTCAAGCTTACACATTCTGTTTTTTTTTCATCATAAAAGAAATTGAAAAAGCCTTTTACAAGTTTTACTGTTTAAATAAGAAAGATTATGGTTTCAAGCATTTGGAGCATGGTTAACAATGGATTGCCATGATTTTAGAGCCTCATGGGAGGCACTAGGATTGGTGCTTATAATCTGAATTCAGACAAAAAAACATTAGAAACTTGTAAGTTCCTAATTTTACACTTTCTTTGAAGAGGTACTGTAGCATTGCTTATTTAAGCTTATTCTGCCTTATTGTAATTGTTATCTGCTTATTTTATCTTATTGGTGTTATTTCTTGTCATTTGAACCTTCACCATTGTTTAAATTACTTGTTTCATAATTCTTTTCAGTTCTGCCTTTATATAGCTCATATTTGTCCATTTCTTGTTGGCTTCTTGTAACTGCTTATTTCTGTGTTCTAACTTGCTCATTAGGTTCCTTTTAAGTCATTTAATATCTTGTATTAAGGAGTTGTTTGTTTAAAATCAGTGCAATGAGTTTAAAAAGGCTGTTTTCAGTATTAAAGGGGTGTTTGGGTTAAGCCCAAAATGGGTCAAAACAGGGATGTCATGGGTTGGGGTCATGTTGGTTAACTTTAGCTTAAGTATTAAGCTTATTTGAGTCTGTCTTCAAAAGGTTTTTAAGGTTAAAAATTGTTTTTCAAAGTTTTCTAAATCATTCTTTCAATCTGTTGATTTTTGGAAAATGTACAAGAGCTTACTTGGATAAGCTCTTGTACATATGAGTTTTAGCTTCAAAAGTTGTGTCATTTGAGTGTCTAAACAAGGTTTTTAAAGTGTTTTGAGTCACTTGACTTTTTGAGTCAAGACTGCCAAGGATTTACTTGTCATTTTTCAAAGTAAAAAGCCCTTTTTCCCATCTCAAAATTCAGCATGTTTTCATTGTTCTTAGAAGCCTAGATTTTGAGCATAAGTTCACCTTAAGCCCTTTTTCATCTGTTTTCATTTTGTTTTTCATTTTAAGCTCATTGGACAGCTTATTTTAAGCTGTCAATTAAGCCCCTTGTTTTAGCTTAGTTTTCCCCTGGTGCTAAGGGGTCAACTTTAAGCCCATCTTTCTACCTTATTAGTCAACCTTAGCCCTAGATTTTGGCTGTTCTAAAAAGCCAATAAGCCCTTGTTTAAGCCCCTCTAGTTGTAGCCTTTAGTTTGTAGTTTTGATAGCTTATTTTTAAGCTTAAAGTAGCTCTTTGGCTGTTTTTGCTTAGCTTAGTTTAAGGATTGCTTATTTTCTTTTTTCCTCTTTTTTTTTTTTTTTCTTTTTTCTAGTACTTCTTATTCTATCAAACTCTCTAATCTTTATTCCTACTTTTTTTTTTATTATTAGGGGCTTATTAGTTGATTAATCCAGGATTTTATTTGCTTATTAGGAGTGTTAGTGACCTTAGATAGCTTATTCCCTTGTTCCTTGGCTTATTAATTTTTTAAGCCCATATTCATACCCAACAGTACTAACCCTTTAGTTAGTACTGCTGTGGTATTAAGCCACTCTTTGGCTTATTGAGCTTATTTGTTTTCCTAGAAGCTAATTAGGTTAGTGTGTTAAGCTGTGTTTGCTTATTTTCCATTTCCTGTGGCTTATTAAGTTGACAGCCCACTAGATTAAGCAATTTTCAAGTTGTAAGCTTTGTTAAATGTCTACTTAGTTAGCTCTCCTTTCAAGCTTATTTGATGTTAGTTTTTAGCTCATAGTGCTTATTTAGCTTAAGTTTATATAGTTCATTAAGTTTTTTTAGTCCTAGCTTTAGCTTAAATGTCCACAAAGTCCAAAAAGACTTAGCATTTTAAACCATTAAGCTCACTTTTAGCTACTGTCGATCTTAAAAGCCCTTTCTCAGCTTATTCTTAGCTTTTTAGAAAAAGTTGTAGTTTTGAAAGTTGTTAAGCTCAATAAGCTTAACAACTTTGGTTCACAAAGTTTTTCCAAAAAAAAAGGGGAAGACAAGGGGTGACCCGGGTGAGCAAGACTCGAACCCGGGTCTCTACCCTCGATACATCCCCTTTTATAAACATCACATACCGCTGCGCCCTTGGGACTTTTCTGTTAGTGTCCCAAGGGCTTAGGTATTTATATACGTTTTTGGCTTTAAAGCCTATAAGCTGTTACAGCTTATTTACGGGCTTATTTATAAGCAAACTTTAGGTTTCTTATTTTTCGTAGGTTTATTATAGTGTCTAGTATTTTTAGTAAAATTTTCAGAATTTTTCAAAGTCGTTTAGTATTTTTTATAATTTAATTTCGTTAAAAGTTTAAAAAATTCATAAAAAATACAAAAATTATCAAAAAAATATTTTTCTTTTTTAGAAAATTTTATTTAGTCATATAGTTTGTAGGAAAAATATAAAACTTTTCGTAGGGTCATTTTTGTAACCTTTTTATTTTTAAAGAACGGGGTCGGGTGCGGTTTTTGTCTTGACTCGTTTTTGGGTCAAACGACCTCCATTTTCAGTCTAGTCTTTTT
>BQNB010098294.1:9199-25190 GCA_026074375.1 Tanacetum coccineum
GAGGGAATCAAAAGGGATGAAAAAACTTTTGACACGAAGGCCGACGGATCGGTTTTTACTTCGGCAAAAGAAAAACCCCCCATCCCGGAGGCCGAGCCACCAGTTGATTAGTGTGATGACCACAATAATTGTTATGTTACTGAGGACGTTTTTAGAATGATGATTATCCTTCTTCTTTTTTTATTCGATATTGTTTATCATAGACACCCCTTTTGTTGTAAAAAAAATGATCATAATCTGAGAGTCGTGTAAACACTTTCAGATCGAAGTATTTCGATGGTTCTATCGAAATTTTAAATCGGATAAAACTCAGATTTAGAAACGAGAATTTGTTTTGATGTTATGAAACTGAACCAGAGATTGTGATATGTATATATGACCAACAAAAACTAAATGTCGGTTGTAACTGCAAAACAGTTAAACTAACCACCGAATTAGTTTAAATAAACAGGCAAAAACAAGTCTATAATTTCCGAAAATTTTATTTTCAAGTGCGTTTTTAACATAGCACTTTATACCAAATAATTTTTTTCCAAGCTGACCTGACAGCTCGACCCCAGCCAGGGGCTCTGCCCCTTGGACCCTATTTTGCGTCACCAATACCTTTAAAATTATAAGTATATATATAAAGAGCAGAAATGATGAACAGTGGTTGGGAATAAAAAATTCTCTCAAGCATGCATCTGGATAAAAAAAATATATATTTTTAAAACGCACCTTGAAATTTAACATATTTACGACTTTTTTTTACAACAAACTTTGTTTATCAAATATGGAGCGCATATCTACCAATTCATTCGGAAAAAAAAATATCATTGAAAAGATCATTCAATTGCGAACAAAACGAGCCTAATATTGCACCGCTTCTGACATGCGTATGATTTTATAAAAAAATTGAAGTCTAATATATATATTTAAAAAACCGAATTTCCAAAACGCACCCTGAACTTTAACCTATTTATGTTTTTCTTTCATATTTTTTAAAATTCAATTTTCAAAGCGCACTTTATTCGTCAATTACGGAGTGCATATTTATCGATTCATTCGGAAAAAAATGTCGCTAAAAAGATAATCGAATTGCGAACAAAACGATCCCAATATTGCAATGGTTCTGACATGCGTGCGATTTATAAAAAATGTTGAATTTTAATATATATTTTAAAATGTTTACGGAAATAGTCTTTATGGTTATCGGTTCGTTGCCAGGTGAGTCTCAATCGTTGAAAAATAGTACTTGGCGTTATCGGTCCGCTGCAAAAATAGTCTCGCGCGCTCCGCGTCTGAGCGCGAGTGACAAACCTCGTTTGAATAAGTGAACCAAGAATAATCAAAAACTAATTATAGCCCAGCTAAGCGTGGTCCACTAAATTAAGGAAGGACCATCAAACTTCCATCATGTGCCCATCCTGGTTAGTAACTAAACTATATAAATTCGGAAGAAAAAAATGCTGGATATTGTTTAAAAATTTGGTGCCCGCGCGTTACTGCGGGGCTACTTTTGACATGGTTTTTGTATATTTCGTTTGTTGGAAAGGTATTCTGCTAGTTTTATAAAGAGGAGGCCTAGCAAATAGATGTGAATGGTAAAAATATTCCGCATTACAAATTAATGACAATAACTTTGTGAGAAGAAAACTTTGAAACACTTTACACTATTTTACCATTTGGAACTGAGGCATGCCAAAGTACTCAAAAAAGCATACAGTTGCTGCTATGAATCCTCTATTCAATCTCCAAATGCCATTCATCTAACATTTCCTAAGCATGAAACCAAAACTAGCCGAAGTAAAAAAACTGGGAAAATTTACAAAATGGCCCCTCAACTTTTAACTATTTACGACTTTTTTATATAATAAACTTTATTTATCAAATATGTAGATAAAAAAATACCGACGGAAAGATTTTCAAATTGCGAACAAAACGAGCCCAATATTGCAATGCTTCCGACATACGTGCGATTTTATAAAAAATGTGGAATTTTAATACAAATAGAAAAAAATAAACAAATTTATAAAACGTTTACCCTCAACTTTTACCTATTTACGACTTTCTTATATAATAAACTTTATTTTTCAAATATATAACACATATCTACCGATTCATTCAGATAAAAAAATACCCTAGCACGAAAGATCTTCAATTTGCGAAAAAAACGAGGCCAATATTGAATGTTTTAGGACATTAAAATGTTGCAATGAAACATTAGACTTAACTCTTGAACCTAAAGGCTGATGCGGAAAAACGGTCTAAGTCACTAGAACAACGGGCTGATGCTATGAGACTTCAATTATACCGAAACTTAGGGATTCTAATGACGAAACCGACACTAAACCCTTACAAGTAAGAGATTATCATTAAATGTATCATTACAATTATATGTTTCCGCACTTTATAGCGAAAGTTTTATGAACCAAACCCGCCCGTCGGGTAAAAAAATTTGAAACTGTAATGACACGATATTAAGCAGACCAAAACAGACCAACCCGGACCTAACAAAACACTTTAATATTGCACGGACAAAAATACACCCACCCGGAAATAACTAAACAATTTTGATCTGTTCAGCCCAATTGGATTCGACACTCGCAGTTATTAAGCCAAACTCACACACACCTCTTATCTAAACAAATTTCCAAAGCGAACCTGCCCGTCGGGCGTGTTATGTAACTAGTATATATATATATATAAATTACATAACCCGTCCAACGAGCGGGTTTGCTTCCAAATTTTTTGGTTTTATTGTTAGTTTAAGTGTGTAACTATCGGATGTTTAAGACGATGTGATGGAACTTTTTAAAATCGTTAGACGACGGTTTGACATTATCTGTTGTACAATTGAAATCCTTTAATGATGGCAAGGGAAACATGACTTAGTTTATGTATTGTACTTCCTGGTTATTATTATTTACATACGTTTAACATGCTTATGCAAATGTATTTAATGTGTCCAAAAAATGAACAATTCATAATAAAGGCCCGTGGACTCACGGTGTATTTTAAAAAATAAAATTGTAAAAGTTATATGCGTAAGTAAAGTAATTAAACATCGAACGTAAATATGGTCGGTTAATATATGAAATAAATAATGAGATAATAATTGCAAGTTTGTAGTATCAAAATACCCTAAAAACATATTTCATAAATATAAGCAGGTAACACAATGTTTTGTTGTTGTATTATTTCTCAAACACTATAAAAGAGAAGTGTCAAATGAACTTCATGAATAGAAACGTTTATTTATCGTCATCGCTGAAGAAGTTTAGGTCAACGACATCATAATCACTTTTTTCATGTCCAGATTCACGTAGTTGTTTTATTGCATCGGCTTTTTTTATCTTCGAAATAAGCTTATTCTAAGTGCCATTAGAATATATATATGCTTCATATGTTTCATTGAATAAAAAACAATGTTGAATCCACAATAAAAATAAGTTACAAAAAATAATAAAGATATTATAGAATCGATCATAATTTTTAATCAAACACTACCTTTATTTGTTGATGAACTTACTCGCATGAACCACAGAAACATAGATTATTGTTTTACAGTAATAAGGATGTACTTGAGGGGGGGATTAGGGCGCAATCGATACTTTCCCATTTGAAGTTGGTTCTGTTCCTTGAGATGATTCACGAGTTCTAAAAAAGACAAAGTTTAAGTACTCTTGTCGCTCATAGCCTCACATTTGTTTAAAGTTGGTTGTTTTCCTTGCAATAACATCAATATACGGGGCTGCTTATTCATTCAAACTCGTTCAATAATTCACCAATATCCGTACTATCAACAAATTTGTCACCCTCAAACTTTTCAGTGAAAAGATCATGAGACACTTTTGTTGCTTTCGAGTCATTTGCTACTGCAATAGATTATCAAAATTATTTCATATTCGATGTCAGCGCATAGAACTTTTCATTGAAAATAACATAAATTAAGTGTGTAAACACTCCACCATCAAGATTTTTCTACTATTCACATTCATCCAGTGTCTGTTAAGCTTTTTTTAATAATTTATCAACTTGTTGAGTTTTGCTAAATTTAATGAATATTGTTGATAGAATTAGTTTCACATTTCAATTGATAGGTGGCCTTAATGAAAATTTTGAATAGTTTGCTTACCAGCTATTAGTCTGCCCATAACTACGCCAAGTCACTCCATATAATTAGACAAATAAAGTCACATTCATCATCAAAGACATAAGTCTTGCATTCGTTGATCGAGAACAGTGAGGTTATTCATGTCCAAACCACCTAAATAGTCACCAAGAATACTTTGTGTTCGCATTCATGTCATCCACTGAGAAGAAGATAAATATGTATACATATTAGAACAAACGTGCAATGGTTATAGTGATACCTGAGACAGAAATAAGGAACTTACAATCAATATTGGAAAGTCTATTAATCAAGAGTCCTAATTCCTTATCATGAAAGATTATACCTTTATATTAAAGAGTAAGATTGCCTCCCCGAGGTATCATTTAATGCCGGTTTTCCTTTCCTTTTTTCCGGTCCGGTTCTACACCCCGTTCGGCCTGGTTTTTCCTGACTTACCCCCAAACATGTGGCTCTCACATATGATATCTACCCTTCCACACCATCCCCAGTTTTAGAAAAAACAAACAAACCAAGCAGTGTCAAGAAAAACACACACACCAGATGTGCTAGAAGAGGCAGTAGAGGTAAAGGAGCACCAAGACCACATTGTTAATTGAAAAATCACCAGGTTAGTTATTTTTACCTACTTTTTGTGTACTTATGAAATGGATTAGTTTTGGTTTTTAGATTTCGCATGAATCGATACTTCAAATCTATAGAAAAAAATTAAGGGTTTTGACTTTATGGGTCTGTGCATTGCATTTAACTGTTTTTTATGATCGGTGAAGATGTTATCGGCTTGGTTTTGAAAACTAAAAAATCTTTTTAGGTTATGACTTATGACTTAATTAACTTGAGCTTATAGAATTACATAAACATATGACTGATTTTAACAAGCTACACTCCGAATAGATGATTCAGTTTATGATTTCTCGGATGGTGGTAGTTTTTTTATTTTAGTTAGAAAAACATGTTTCGTGCTTTTCTGCTTATTGCATTAAAAAAACATGAAATAAAAGTTTAGAGGTGTTTGGGATTTTGTTATATAGATTACTTATATGATGTTTTATAAGCGAATTAAGCTATTTGAGATGCTACGTTGGGAATTGCATTTGGTTTCCGCGTTGTGTTAGTAATTATGCATTTTTTATCGATACATATGCAGGACGTTAAATTTAGAAGCTAGGGTGGTAAAGGCGGCATCAATCCATGGAAGCTCACACTTGAAGATGGTGGGACGTTTACTAAGATCACAATTCTCAGTACCGACGATTGCATATATTCCATCAGGCTCAAACACGACTCTCCAACATATGGCGGTAAAACGAGTTCTGGCACAGTAGAAACAATACGTAACCATTCACAGGGTAACATCTAATTATATTTACTTACAAATGAATTGCATTTTGACATTTTTTTTAATTCATACTAGCTTAATATTGATGATGAGGAATACGTAACTAAGATAAGCGGAACTGTGGGCAACTATAATAGAATCACAGTAATTACGTCATTGTCTATCAGAGTAGGCTAGGTTGGTTAATCACTTAATTATGAACCCCGATATAATGTAAAGCAGATTTGACAATCTGTAATCATGTATCGTGTATATTGTATGAGAATTTTGATAAAAAAGTTGCATATAAGTTGTGGAAAATCGCTTTTTGTAGCTGTTTTCCATTAAGCTATTTTTTCTTTCTAATAATTTTAAATGGGCTATACTCTGTAGTAGTTTTGCATCCATCCTCTACTGCTTAAAGGTTAAAACCCGTGCATTAGGGAACTTACTATATAACTGAGAAAATAAGAATGAGACAGTTGTTACTTATTACACAGCATATATCGTTTTGTGATCAAAGAATGAAACTATGTTCATAGCGGATATTTAATTGCAAAACTGTTGCATCCCCAAAGTAGCATCATATCAACTTAATTCAAAACATCATTTTTATTGCGCCATCCCGCGCCAACATTGCCAACAACCACTGTTTATCATTACCTTGCCCTTGTGGCCTTCAGTTAGCTTTCTTTCTTTAACGTAGCCTGAAAATACGTACGCAACAGGTGCAAGATACTATGTAACTAACTGCTAATTAATAAATGTTATCAAGGAAACCTTGGATAAAATTTTGTTTACCTTTTTTGTCGTGACTTTGGGTATGGGGTGGTGGTCTGAGAATGAGTTCTGCACCTTAAGATATTAGTATAATTCAAACAAAACAGACTAGCATGAAATGACAACTTCTGTGCAGTGAAGAGCTAAACTCTGGGATTTTAAACGGTTTCACATTATATCCACATTATATATATTGTGGGTTTTTGGGTTTACCAGCTTAGACGACCCGGCGATGCCGTTGTTCAGCACAATGCCTATCTTAAAGGTTTGTGGAATTTCAGCCACCATTCATTATTGGTGCTTTCTGCACTTTTTAAAATGTGTCTGTACTTGCCGTGATGTTGTTAAGAAATGGCAACGGATCTGCCTGGAACTTCAAGCTGCAGAAGACGAATCGAGCAATCTGAATTAGTCTTTTTCGGCTCATATACTGGAAATCTACAACAACTTGCTGTTCAAATCGCTATATGAGCAACTTTGTACCATGTATTCTTTTGCTATCTGGTTGTAGGCTATTAGCTTCCATTCTAAGGTAAATCATTTTATAAAATGTGATCTCAAGTTCTTCATTAAAAGGGAACTTATTGTGATAAGTTACCATTATTTAGTAATATTTTAACTAAACAAGGCGATGAGCTGATGATAATGTAAATGTTTAATGCAGGTGCCTCAAGTTTGTGGCAAGAATGTAAGATAATATTAGGTTGGAATTCAGTCTTTTATTTAGAAACACTTTGGATGTGTGGTTATTAAAAGAAAGGAAGGTGCCTGAAAATGTTTTATATGGTTCCATCGAGCTCTTTCAGCGATAGCAAACCACACATGTCAATGACGGAATATGCTTTATTTGATTTCCAGTTTGATAAAAGTCCTGAACGAACTCTCATTAATATTGTTTTTAATCTATACATATGTTAACAGTTGAGATATGTCGACGGGTCACTGCCCTTAGAAGCCATAAGCCACGCGGGTCGCAGGGTCACTACACTCAAAAGGCACAGATCAGACGTGTCGCTCGAAAGCAACGACTTTGTTAACCTTTGTTACCGTGGAAGCATCTTCACTCGCTCTTAATATAAAACACAATTATAAGGTACTAATCTTTTTATTTTCTGCTTTTGATGCATCTCCTGTTCTTATGGGATAACATTTTTTTATGGAAAACTTATAGCCTAATTTGCTCTAAAATAGCTTTAACTTTCATCGTTACTTTGAAACTATACATTGCACTATAGTCTTAATGTTAGTATCGTGTGCTTATAAGCCAAAACATGTTAATGTTAGTATCTGGTGTGGACCAAATTTGTCGAGGATGGTCCCCCCCTCCAAAAAAAAGAGTTAATAAGCTCATAAGCCACTACAATTCATGTTATCGGCTAATCCGGGTCACTAAGTCGGTACGCCCATAAAGGGTGTTTGGTGGTTGTTTTTCTATCAAAAGCGCGCTTTCAATGGAGATACCGACTATAATGGGTTGTGACGAATTCGGGCGGGTTCGATTATCATAAGCTATAAAGCTAGGCACCAAAATCCAGCTTATGTTTTTAACCTTATTAACAATTTTTTTAGCCAATAAGTTCATTTTTTATTGCTTATGAACGTATCAATTTGAGCTTATGCACTTTATTACCTCAAGCAGATAACATCATAAGCCATAAAATGAGCTTATGGCAGTTACCAGTTACCATGCTTAATAAAAAATGCAATGAAATTTGAAATGGTTCAGGGGTTGGTTCAAGGGTGTTGGAATAGCTTAGTTTTTGGGCGTGTCAACTACTTTTGGCAACAGAACGCAACAAACCTATATATAGATAATGGAAAATGGAAGCATAGTTGTCATTTGTGCACAGGAAACAAAGGATGGTTGTATGTGCAACCTTTGTATAGCAACGACTAACATGAATGTTTGGGATATTCGAACGTGTCATCGATGGGGAGTAGAACATCTAATTCAACCCATTTGCTTATAAATGGGTCAATTTGGATATATGTACATATACAAGAAACTGGGTCAAATGGGTCAAAATCACTATATTGAATGTTGTATTTAAAATCTGCATTTTTTTGGTCTTATATTGACTATATGGATAATGAATCATTCTATGTATGCACAAAGGGCTTAACAAAACAACCTGAGTACAATAGACTTTTAAGTGTATAGCAAACACAAGCATTCTTTCATTTTGCCATATCCTGTAAATGTGATTAAATTTGATCGCATGTTGAATTGGTTGTAGTAGATGTAATAATCTGTTTGTCAAAATTATATGCATAACATATGAACCTGATCTGTTTTTGAACTTTTAGTTTAATAAATAGCTGTTAATGCCAAGTTTTAGTTACTGTTAATGACAGCATCAAGTGGATAGAGTGACTATGAGTTAGTTCTTACTGTTTTTTTTTGTTCAATGGCTATGTGAATAGAGTGACTACTATAAAAAAATGATAACATTTTGTTAAACTGTTGTGTACATAACGAACCTTAGAGGTGTGGTTGAGCGAACCTTATTGTGTGGTGCATTCTTTTGACTATAAGATTAGGGAGCATGGAAAAAGGCTGCAGATACACCATGATAGATGCAAGGGCTGTGCAGAAAATAAAGAATAAACTCAATGTTAACTCACCAAGAGTGAAGATCAAGGAGAAGAAAGCCGAATAGCAGCCTCACTGCTAATATGTTGCATCGAGCTGATATGCAAGTTGTCAATGTTTTATAATAATGTTACTGTAATATGCATCTAAATTTGTTTTGATTTACAATTTGTATGGCAAACATGAATTGTTGTAATTCAAAAATTCTCATTCAAATGTCGTGTCGCAAAACGTAAACTAACGTAAAACCCCGCGCTCCGCAGCGAAGCGCGGGTTAAAAACCTTGTTTATATCAAATCCCAAAAAATCAATTATTAAATCCTTACAAAAAAAGCATTTGTTTGAGGCTGTATAGTAGTGGTTAACCGATGCTCAGCAATTGAATTGAAATATTTATGTTGGCAACACTGTTGGAAGACAAGGCATTCAGAATGACAAACCCGTTGTGACCCATTACCTAACTGATTGATCTTGATTAGCACATGAATTTGAACCAAACAAGCCTAATCTTTTAAACCGTGAATCAAACTCGTTTTGACCCATGTTGCAATGCAAGTGATGTTGACTAAATGAATTAAGAAAATACAATTTTATGAGCAACAAACCTCCTGATTTTGAAGCTGCATTTTGGTTCGACTCATGTTGCAATGCAAGTAATGTTGACAACGATGAGTGAAGTGTTGATAGGGAAAGCAACTCTCGTGTATGGTGGACATGTGCCCTGATAGATCTATCATCATAAAGAGCTGCAAAAGGGATAATTTATTAAGTTAGAATATACAAATGATATCAAAATACTACTCGCAAAAGGTGTAGCATACCTGCAAACATCTCTAAGGAACAGTCTCTTGTAGTAATGTCATCAACTTCACAAATTTAATAAGTGATGATAGCACTTTATCCATGTTATTATAAAAATAAGTAAAATGCGTACCAGCTGGGAATTTCTCTACGGATCAGAGGAGTATCCGATCTCAGACAGTAGTTATCTGAGTGTTTAGAGTATTCAACTTTTAGAAGTCTCAATTTAGTCATTCTCATCCATCAAAAGATTTGCAGCCTTCAGGTCATGTGTATTATATTATTTTGGTGTAGGTAGTTCATCTCCCTTGATATGTCAATTGCTACCTTGAGTAATAGTGGAAGCTTAAATGTACCCTTTTGTTTGTGCAGATAATCATACACGCTTCCCCCACTCATGAATTCTGTGTCATATAAAAGTTAAGATGGATACAGTTAATTACTAAAATAGTGTCCTCGATAAGATATCACATACAAAAAAACCAAAATCCTTCCTTACATGATTGACAACTTCAAATAGCTATCAGTACTTACCAGTTACAATGCATAAGTTGGAAGGTTTGGTACATGCTCCTATGAACTGTACAACATTCTAATGTTTGACTTTTATGCATATACAAAATAGAAGCATATTTCAGTATCATTTTCATTTAGAAAGATGCCGACCTCTTAGCTAGGGAATGTTTGAAAATCCTGATTAGAGGATATCGAAGCTGTAAGTCGTCACTTAGGAACTCCGAAAAAGTATATAAAAAGATTGGAAAACTTGGATGCAACGACATTCATATATATTTAAACCTCTGCATCCAAATTGGTACAGCCAAGAGTTTCATGGTAAATGATAAAAAACCTCATGATATAAACTTCTTGTGCAAATTCTTGCTGCATAGCTGAGCTTATTTTCTCAGCCTTCGAGCACCTTTATAGCCACCTTTTGACTACGATATGTACCTTTATATCTACATTAAGACGTATTTTAGATATTACTACATAAGCTTAGATCCCCATATGATCCACGTGCATTTAGATGGATGACTATCCATCGTCGCATATGTATACCTAGAAAAAGGACTGTGGATTCCTCTTTAGCCATTCATACAGAAGTCTGTATCATCAACCACATTATCGAAAGCCGATAGGTTTAACTTCACATGTGAAAGCAAGATTTATATAAATTCAAACAAGTCTAATGTATATCCAAAGTATATAATACATGTTTACAATTGCAAACATAGATCCCTCAGGTTTATTTTGTGTGGGCATGTGAGAAGAGGTAGCACTGCTCAGTCTGCTGCAATACTCACACGAACTCAATTCTTCAAGCCAACAGAATCCCCTAAGACAATATTATCATATGAGTAAAAGTAGAACCAAGAAGATCATTTAAAGTTCAAATTTAATGAAACTTATGAATATATTAATTAGGGTTCGGTTACCTGGAAAAAGGACCATGGATTCCTCTTTATCCAACGTCATACATAAGTTTGTATCATCAAAAAAAAATCAAATTTTCATACCATGTTCTTTAATTGAATTCCTTCAAAACTGGATACTAAAACCCTGTTAGCCTGATCAAAATGCAAAAACAATCAAGAGTTGCATTCCTTCTCATATACCATAATTACCAGCCAATTTTCTCCTTGTAATTGTGATTAATTAATTTCTCTTTTGTGAAATGCTAATAAGTGGCAATAGGTTATAGATTTGATGTAGTTCTTTTACTCATAGCATGAACGTGGGTACCCGACCCAAGTTGCGGACTATAATTGTAATCCGAATGAACACTACTAATGTGTATAGGACAAAAATCTTAAGTTAAGTTGACTTGTGTAAAGGAGTTACACCATTTGACTAACGATCAAGGTAGTTGCAGCATCATTGTAACACCCTCAATTCTAGGTCGCAGCGGAATGTTGAATATCCGAGGGCGTTACTTCATAGATCAATAGCACAAGATATGAGAACGATCACTAAACGTGACATTGGATTTAACAAAATACTTTTTTGTTACATAAGCTCATGGCTTCAAATTGTTCGACAACGTAAGTAAAGATTTTGGTTTATAACAAATGTTCCCAAAATGTAATATGCCCCAAATCTTTAGTACTGACTCTTCCAAAGAGTGACCCCAATGTATCTGAGCACCTCGTGCCTTATTGACCTGAGAAAACATGCTTAAAACGTCAACATAAAGTTGGTGAATTCATAGGTTTATGTAAATCAATAGTAGGACCGCAAGATTTCCAAGTGTATGATTAAGCAACAGATGCAAACATCATAAAAAGTAATTACGTTTTCCTAAGCTCATGACACTGAAGCTCGACGTGTATGAATGCAATAAATTGCTAATAAATGCCCGTGAATGATGTTCTAACCCGCAACATCCCAAATCCGACATGGTATACGTTTGTTGTCTGGCAACCCGGCACAGTGAGCGCTACTCACCCAAACGGGGATGTCAATCCCAAATAGATCTATTTATAACATTCACGCTCATAATCTAGTGATTGACAGTTCATGATAAAGGGCTCAGTGGGTTATCGCTACTTAGGCAAACACGTAATCATTGTATAAAATGTACACTTGCGTCCAATTTGTAAAACAAAGCATGTTCTCACCCCAAAGATGTAAATCATTTAAATAATTGTAAAACATGGGGCTATGAACTCACCTTAGTAAATAGTCCTCTGAAAATGACAATATATCCAAGTACGGCAAATGAATCACACCGTCAAATACCTAAGTAAATACGGCCAGTCTTAGTCTACAAGTTTAGGCTAAAGACTCAATGTATAACTACAATAAATTGCTAGTTTATATATACTGTTATCACTTGTGTGGTGGTGCACATGTTTATTGTATTTGCATTCACTTGATGGCTCTTGGGAAGGTATACGATTTCACACATTTTTGTATACGTATAAAAGTTATTAATAAATATTCGTATTTATTAAATCGCAGGTTTACTTGTATAATATCCGAATATAATTCGTCCGATTCGCTAAGTGTTTATAAACTCACCTTTGTTTATAGAATACCCTTGAGTTTTATATAATTACAAAGCAGTCCCTTAAGTTTCAGAAATACCCAAACAGCCCCTAAAGTTTATAGAAAACAGTTTTTGACGGTTTTAACCCCCAAGTTTACAAGTTTGCACTTTTAGTCCCTTAATCTTGAAAAAATCACATTTTAAGCCCGATTAAGTTTTAACAAGAGGCAACAAGTTTTATTAAGCTCCAATAAGCAAAGCCAACTGTTTTGGCTTATAAATAAGCTCGGATGAGCTTATTTAAGCTTATTGGGCTTATTGGGCTTATTGGGTCCGTTAAGGTCCATTAAGCTATTTAATGGTCCAATTAAGTTTCCAAAAGTACATAAGCACTTGTTAAGCTTATCTAAGTTATAAAAATCAGTTTGGCTTATTTAATAAGCTCGGGTGAACTTATTTGGGTTTATTGAGCTTTTCGGCCCAATAACCTTAACCCAAATGTTTTGAAAAGTCCACTTAAGATTTCAATATGGATCCAACCTATTTTCTTAACTCAATAAGCACTCATAGAATGTGTTTAAGCTGTTTTCATTACGTGGCTTATCCAATAAGCAAATAAGCCCCGATAATGGGCTTTTGGGCCCATTTTGAACTCAATAGGTCTTTTAAGCCTTTAGGCTTGTCTACTTAAGGCCCATTAGTATTTTTATCTTCTTAATGAGCTTATTAAACTGTTTAAGCTCACAATAAGCTGTCTAAGCTTATTGTAGCTTAAGGGCTCGTGGTTGGACTCGGTAAAGGGCTACTAAGCCCCATAAGGGTCCGATTTGGTTCTTCAAACACAATTTGGGGTATCTTAGGGTCTATGTGAGTGTCAATAAGCTCGTAGGGCTTACTACCATTTCGTGGGCCTCACAGTTGGGTCTGTTGGGCCTGTTTGGTCTTATTGGGCCCGCTTGTGGCCCGTTAAGCTTTTCTTAAACATATATTTCTTTCCTACGTGTTCACGTCCCATATAAGCCCTTGATAAGCTCATGTGAGCCTATTTATAATTCACGGGCCTCAACCCATGGCTGTTGGGTTCGGACATGGGCTCTTGGGCCCGATAGGGTCCATTTGGTTTATTAAGGTCCATGTTGGGTCTTGTTAGGGTTCTTCGCACCAAAACACTTCAAGTAATTCCTATATATGTCGAGTTTACCACATGCATTCGTTAAAAGAGGTCGTATACTCCTTCCCTAGTCACGACGTTATGATTTCTTTGAAAGTTTACGTATAGTCTTCTTATATTTTCGTGCATAAGGTTATTGTTCACGTCGAGGTCCATGTTTTCATATAAACGAAAGGTTTTTAAAGTCTTGCTTGTTAATAGGTTACGTGTTACGTGTTTCCTTGCATCTTTACACCACACAAGTCGTTATACGCAATAACATTGCGTATAACACGCATATTTGTACTTAATAAGCGTGTTCTCATGCTAGCACATCATATATATACATACGTGATCTATTGACTAGCTAACAAGAAAACGAGTATGACACGAGCGATATGAGTTCGAATGTGACTTACAAAAGGTCCTAAGACTTTGTTTTTGAGTGTGCGCGAGAAATGAGACAACCCACGTGTGTAATACACGACCAACGAATAAACCAAAGCTCCAAAGCTTAGTGTACACCTAATCTTGGCTTGTAAACTTTCTTTTGATCTCGTGTGACAACCCTAGGTGTTATTTTGATTTCGAATGGAGTAAGTGAGTGTGTTTGGTTGCGGCTTAAGATCCGACGCAAAGAAAAATGGTATATGCTTACTTGTTTGAGTGTTTGTATTTTGTAAGAGTGTAAAATAGTTTATGTGCACAAGTATTTATAGGTAAATACTTAGTTACACATTTATAGTCACACAAACCCAACCAAAACCGGCCTAGGTTAGATGTTTTTGTGGTTTCTAGTTAGCAACACATTGTTTTGTTAAACCACTAAGTACATGTCTTAATTAGAGGATCATGGTACAAGATTTACCAAAGATATTGGCAATCTTATGATTTATGTGTGTGGTTTATGTTTAGCCGCGGCATCAAGATGGACAAAGGAAATAAATAGATTATTAACCATTGTGTATTTGTTAGTTAGGGGACACTAAGTACCAAGTTTAATTAACCATGGGATGTACATGTACTTTTAAGGATCATTAGGGGATTTGTTAGCTAGTAAATCACAAGGGACGAATGGTTTGTGGTTTTAAACTACCCACATTCAGCCATAAGGTTTAATAACACAAGAATTATATAAATTTTGTATTTAAGGATCAAAAGTGGGTATTGGTTTGAGTCTAGGTAAGTCTGGGTATTACCGGGGTGTGTCCAAATGTATTTTATTGCAAAACGTAAACCTTTTACGTGACCAATAAAAATAAAATACTCAAAGTTAATAATTATCTTCTTAATAATTATATATTACTTGGTTGGTGTAAACCTTAATTTATTTGGTGACCGTTTACACTAGATGATTATTTCTAGTCTACGCGATTTAACTTAAAAGTAAAGGCGTATCGGACCAAAATAAATAGTGACGAAAAATAGGAGTCGTAAAATGACCTGAAATTGAGAAATGTTACACAACATCCCAAATCCGACATGGTATATGTTTGTTGTCTGGCAAACCAGCACAGTGAGCGTTACTCACCCAAACGGGGATGTCAATCTCAAATAGATCTATTTATAACATTCGCGCTCGCAATCTAGCAATTGACAGTTCATGATAAAAGGGCTCAGTGGGTTATCGCTACTTAGGCAAACACGTAATCATAGTATAAATGTACACTTGCGTCCAATTTATAAAACAAAGCATGTTTTCACCCCAATGGTGTAAATCATTTATTAAATAATTGTAAAACATGGGGCTATGAACTCACCTCGATAAATAGTCCTCTGAAAATGGTAATATATCCAAGTATATCAAATGAATCACACCGTCAAATACCTAAGTAAATACGGCCAATCTTAGTCTACAATTTAGGCTAAAGATTATATATACTGTTATCACTTATATGGTGGTGCAAATGTTTATTGAATTTGTATTCACTTGATGGCTCTTGGGAAGGTATACGATTTTACATGATCTTGTTTACGTACAAAAGTTATTAATAAATATTCGTATTTATTAAATCGTAGGTTAACCGGTACATTATCCGAATATCATTCGCCCAATATGTCAAGTGTTTATTAAATTCACTTTTGTTTATAAAATAACCCTCAGATTTTCCATAATTACAAAACAGCCCCTGGGTTTATAAAATATATAGTCCCTTAAGTTTCAACTTGTACATATTTGGTCCTTTAATCTTTACAAAATTACACTTTAGGTCCTTATATGTCCCAATAGTCCCTAAAGTTTCAGG
>BQNB010098295.1:0-25190 GCA_026074375.1 Tanacetum coccineum
ACAAACAACAAGCAAGTATAGATGAACATCAAGCCCTTATAATCTTAAGGGGGAGAATGTTGGATATAATTTGTATTATTTTCTGCAGGCCCAAACTTGTACATATACTAAGCATGCACACGTTTTCAGATAGCCTGGGCCAAAGGCCAACGAGCATAATTAGCAGTTAAGTTAGTTATGTAGGAAAACAGTTATTCAAAAAGGTTGTGTGTGTTAACATTGAACGATCACAATGGTTCAGTCACACCTTTTCACATAGTATATATATGTGCAACATGTAACAGACATGAATATATATAATACAATTTCGTTTTCCATATATCAGAGTGTCTTTATTTTGTGCACTTTACCTGTTTTGACTCACTTTTACCAACTGTAAAACCTATTCCCAAACACCCCTTCAGATAACAACAACAGAAACCATGGTTAACACCAATGCCTTCTTACAGGCTAATTGGCATAGAAAAAACAAGCATATATGCGAATTGAACATGTGTACTTGAGCAAACGCAGATCAGAGCCAAGCCACCAACTGAGTAGAAAAAGAATACCATACCTATTTAATTATATATATATCAGCCATACTCAATAGCATGTTTCATGACTTAATAATGTCATGCATACATAAAAATTTTAGCACAGAAAGTTTGGTAACCTGGTTGGTCACTATCTCAAACCGCTGAGTGAACCATGTAGGTTTGACAGTTTTAGAGTTTACAAAGAAACAAGCTTCAAATAGCCTGCTCATACCGAATAACTTTGGCTTCAAAAAGAGCATAAAAATCACCAAGATCAATGTTTTGGTCTATGGCACTGAAAATGTTTCAGGGCTTGATCAAGTGATTCACGAAAGAAACGAGACCTTTAGATCAGCTAATTTCATTGTCATAGCAGAAGGTTTCGTCAATCGTGGAAGGTTACTTTTACCTTACATAAGAACAAAATTTCGTTCAAAATCATGGACTCATAAGGTTTAAACACGACTATACTGAACCCGCCAGCCTTCCTGCTATACGAGTATACGTACATACGTATAGTAAACTATTCCTATTCCTATACATATCTATTTATGTATATCCTAGCTTCAAAACTAACAACATACTTGTTGAAAGGTAAATATCAAGAAAATAAGCTCATTCACTTGATCTTTCCAATTAATTATATATAAAGAGAACTAGTAAGTTGAAATCAGGTCTCCCACAAAAAGAGGAAATCTGCTTTAAGATAACAAACAAATCTTGATTTACTTATCCCACACTTCCAACACTTCAATGAACCCAAAAGAAACCAAGAAGTATTTATTAAGCTATTATATAACAGTTTCATGCTGTTTCTTCTCTAAACCAAACTTTCTCCAAGAACTGCCTAATTCATTCCCTATATATACACCCAAAACACCATCAACTTCAAACCACCAAACTTTGATCTCCCTAACGTGAAGCAGCGGCATTTCTCTGAATATTAACCATGTCTACAACTAGGCGTCTTCCAACTCCAGGAAAAGCAACCGTGTTAGCACTTGGTAAGGCTTTCCCGAGCCAACTCATTCCACAGGATTGCTTGGTTGAAGGGTTTTTCCGTGATACCAATTGTGCCGATTCTGCCATGAAAGAGAAGTTGGCACGCTTGTGTAAGAAAGTTTATTTTGCTAATTAGCTAAATGTAATTGTATATGATGGTCACGTTTATTTCTCTTCAAGTACATGATTTAAGGGATCTAAATATACATATATATTATTATTTGCATATGTATAAGTGTATAACATTCAATTTATATACAGAATATTTTTTTGCCAACTTATTATAGTAATACCTTTATATAATTAAATTTTCACTGTTTTCTTTCATTGGTAGGTAAAACAACTACTGTGAAAACCAGATACACGGTAATGTCGAAGGAAATCCTTGACAAATATCCAGAACTAGCACGAGAAGGCTCGGCAACTATCTCTCAAAGGCTCACTATAGCAAATCAAGCCGTAACGGAGATGGCAAAAGAAGCCAGTTTAGCATGTTTCAAGCAATGGGGAAGGCCTGCTGAAGACATCACTCACGTAGTGTATGTTTCCTCTAGTGAAATCCGGCTCCCTGGAGGTGATCTTTACCTTGCTAGTGAGCTTGGGCTACGAAACGACGTTAGTCGTGTAATGCTTTACTTCTTGGGATGCTATGGAGGTGTTACAGGCCTTCGGATTGCTAAAGATATTGCAGAAAACAACCCTGGAAGCCGAGTTTTGTTAACGACATCTGAGACCACCATTTTAGGGTTTAGACCACCAAACAAGTCCCGTCCATATGATTTGGTTGGTGCTGCACTTTTCGGAGATGGTGCTGCAGCTGCAATTATTGGAGCAGACCCAATAAGTGTTGAGTCCCCCTTCATGGAACTGAGCTATGCAGTTCAGCAGTTCCTCCCAGGGACTCAAAACGTGATTGATGGGAGGCTTACAGAGGAGGGTATCAACTTCAAGCTTGGACGGGACTTGCCTCAAAAGATCGATGATAATATTGAAGCGTTTTGCAAGAAGTTGATGGAGAAAGCCGGTAACTTGGAGGACTTCAACGATCTCTTTTGGGCAGTACACCCTGGTGGTCCGGCGATATTGAACAGATTAGAGACTACCTTGAAGTTGAAAGGGGAGAAGTTGGATTGTAGTAGGAGGGCTTTGATGGATTTTGGGAATGTGAGTAGTAACACTATAATTTACGTGATGGAGTATATGAGGGACGAGTTGATGAACAAAGAGAAATCAGAAGAATGGGGCCTTGCTTTGGCTTTTGGCCCTGGGATAACTTTCGAAGGCATTCTTCTTCGTAGCCTGAATTGAGTCAAATGGCGAGGCAACTCTTTTCTAGAATTCAAGTATTGCAAGCTAATAGCTCTTATTAACACAGTATCAGATACAGTTATGTTACGAATATGTTGTTAGAATGTTTCGTGTTTGAATTCTGCCAAGTTTCGTGTGGGGTAGGATTCATATATTTCATTTCAAGTGTTATACCTATATGTTTCAAAATATATTGCTATCCGACTTTTAAATTTCGAAATTTTGGTCAAGTATCTTTATGAAAGTTCAATCAAATGTTTTGCATATGATTAAGATAATTTAGTATTGTATGAAGTGATCCTGAAATTGCGAGCAAAACTTGAGCTTGTAAGCGCTTGGCTCTTGTGGTGCTCTCCGAGCAAAAGCAGGGGAATTGATTCATCACAATTACACAAATATTATATGTTATTTATTATTTATAAGTTATAAATCACTATTTGGATACTCGCGCATAACGGCGGCGATAAAAATTGCTAACCCAACTCGTTCCGCAATTCACTACCCGCTTAGAGAATTCGTTTGTTTGGGTTTTCGTAGCTTTCCCGCAACATCATATTAACATCATTCCCGCTTGTATAAAGACTCACACACTCTCTTACCCATCAAACATTGTCTCCAAAAGTATATATCTTTAACGAATCAAGTTTGTATTCAAATTAAAGTTAAAGTTGTTAAAAAATTCAAAATAAACCCACTAAAAATGTGAAAAGCTAAAAATTTATAAAAATATATCAAAATGGATGTTGAATTAAAGATCACGAAATTTTAGAAAATATGGTGAAATTAAATCATAAAAAAAAAGATATGTCAAATTGAAAATAAAAGTGATTTTTTAATTAAAAAGTGACACGTGTCACTCTATGATATGATTTTCTAAAATAAGATGGATGGTCAATATTGCATCTCCTTATCTTAATTTTTGATGAGACCCACATTGTAAATGCTTTATATAATAGTATAGATAAACCAATTAACTTGAAAAGAAAATACAAAAAACTACATATCTATTCAGTTTTCAAAATATACATTTGGTAAACAATGGTGACTCAAGAGTAACGCAGGTAAATTTAGGGCTTTAAGTCTGTGATCTTTTAAAGCTCGAATTTTCTAAGACCTTCTATATATATATATGAAGAGTTTTTTTTGCCGTCATCTTTGTAGATCCACTTATTAAAGGTCCCAACGAGCCAATAAATGTTAGATAATCAAATTTTTGAGCCTCTTTTGTTTCTACATTTCATTTTTCAAGCTTACGAGTTGTAAAATTTAAGCCAAAATATATTAAATATATAAAAGAGCCATGCAAAGGTTAAGTTAAGCTCTGTGATAACAACCACTATTTAACCATTTACGTTGATGAATCTACGTTTACTTTTTCATGCCCACAAACATACATTCATTCTCTTTCTTTCTTTAATCTACGCATGTATCATTCTTAGATCAAAAGTTACTTTTAAGCATGCATTAGTTTCTGCTAAAGAAATGACTAAAGAAAAACGAATGTTGAACAAAGATTTAAAAAGAAAACGAGCAATTGTAGGAATAGAAAATATGATGACGATGTTGACAGTGAAACTATAACAACCGACAAAGAGACTTTTAGAACCGATTATTTCTTATAAATTTCAGATCAAGCTATTTCATTAGTTGAAAGTAAATTTGACAAATTTAGAATGTATGAATTAATCTTTATTTTACTAATTATCATTTAAAATTTAAATTTTTATATTATAACAAGCTTAAAAGATAGTTATTTGAACCTTAAAAGTTATAATATAACAATTGTTTGGATATTGACGCTATAGGTTTATTTTTGAAACTAAAAGTGTTGAGAGAGATTATAGATGTAAAAAATGCTACACAGATTGACCTACTTAATCAAATTATAAATTTAAACTTTTTTTGTAATACTTATATGGCGTATAAAATAATGTTAACCGGTTTCAAAACAATCTTCAGCAGATAAAGTATTTAAAAACGAAAATTCTACGATCAAAAGTGTCACAAAAAGATTAGATTTATTTGCTCATTTATCAATTTAAAATAAAATATTATACTATATACTACATCCGTCCTAAAATTATTGTCCACAGACAAGAAATACACAGTTTAAAAAAAATACATTAATTACTTTGGTTTCTACGAAAGCAAAAAAAGATAGCTTTACCCTTTGATAAATTAATTAATGTTTTCTTTTAGTTTTGAGTAACTACAAAAATCATCCATGTGGTTTGTAGCTTTTGGCACTAATCATCCATAGCCGATACTATTGACACTAATTATCCGTGAGTGATGAAACGTTCGGCAGAATACATCCCTCACTACTAATTATGGAGGGTAATTATGTCATTTAAACCACAAGGATTATTTCTGCCAAAATATGTTTAAATCACAAGGATGATTTTTGTAGTTTATTAAAAAAACCTAATATTGCTATTATTATTATTATTTATAAATCACATTATTAGAAATTTAAGGGATTTACAAAAAATTAGTGGGAAACCGATATACTATCTGGGCCCCAACTCCTTGATGTGTGTGTATCTGATTGGGTCTTCGCCTTTGACGCAAACCGGGATTATTGATTTTGTTCCCGGTCGTGCGATGATTGATGTGGCACAACGTAAACGTGTGAATTATGAGGCTAAGTGTGCTACCATATCCAATAGTCGCACAAAGTAAACGTGTGAAGTATGAGGCTAAGTGTGCGACTATTAGATATAGTAGCACACTTTGCCTCATATTTCACACGTTAACGTTGTGCCACACCAATCACCGCACGACTGGGAACAAAATCAGCCTTCTCGGTTTGCGTCAAAGGCGAAGGCCTAGTCAGATACACACACACACATCAAAGTGTGAGCCTAGATTAGTTATCTCGGTTTCCCACTATTTTTTGTTAATCCTTTAAAATTTTTAATAAGTGATTTATAATAATAATAATAGTAATAATAATAAAATAAAAAAATTTAAAAGTAAAAAGGATATAAAATAAAATATATAAAAATAAAATAAGTAAATTACAAATAAATATAATAAAAATAAATAAATAAAATAATAATAATAACAATAAATTATAATAAAGGTATTCATAATAATAATAATAATAATAATAATAATTAGTTTTTTTAGTAAACTACAAAAATCATCCTAGTGGTTTAAACATATTTTGACAGAAATCATCTTTGTGGTTGTCACACCCCCAAACAGGGCCTGGACGAAAACACGTGTCTGGGGGAGTGACGTCATAATATACATCACACAAGATCAAGTAAACGACCACTATATGGACGTTTGATAAAACATAACTCGTTGCTTTGATTAAAAATAAAATAAGTCTTACAATATCCTTAACATAAATGAAATAGTTTTAGCGGAAGCTTAAGACAAATGCAGCGGAACCATAACATGTTTTTAAAACAACGAGTATTGAAAATTTAAAGATAAATATTCTTGAAAGACACCCGGCAATACATGCAACATCAATTAGCACCTCAAGAACAATCCAGCTAAGCACCTGAGGAAACATGCTTAAAACAGTCAACATAAAGTTGGTGAATTCATAGGTTTGAATTTAGTAATAAGAGTGGACCATAAGTTCACAGTACGCATGCGACAGTTATAACAGATACAACTTCACATAAAAAGTATTTACTGTTGCGCTAAGCTCATGACACCGAGGCTCAATTCAAAGAAGCATATTATATGCCAATCAAGAAATTAACTGCCCTAGAGGTATCTGACCAAGATAACATAGTAAAATCCGACATGGTATATATCCATTTGTTCGTGTCTCTCGAATCTAGTAAGTGCTACTTACCCGGACAGGGATAATTAGTCCCAATAGATCTATTTATAACATTCGCGCTCACTTAACCAGTACGGTCGGTTAAGAAATTAACTGTTTAAGATAGTTCGGGCATTAGTGGTCTATTCACAACTTAGGCAACATGTAATCAGGAAAAGGTAACGTAAAGTAACTGTGTCCATAGTTTAAAAACAATCAATGTTCTCACCCCAAAATAGTAAAGTAAAAATAGTAAAACGTGGGGCTGTGAACTTACCTTTAGCAAATGGTGAAATAAATATCAATGAAGAGATATAATGCCAAGAGGTCCTACTTGCGACCTATATCAATGACGCGTCGTAGAAAGACGAAAAGTATGCGAAACTTGTACGAATCGTTTATAATAGAAAAAGTCATCCATGAGTGTTTGTGCTTTGGTTTAATTAACAAAAAGTGACTAAATAGAATTACAGAGTTTTTCGTTAAGTTTTCGTCGTTTAAACCAAAAATTACCATTTATGTAAGTTTCTATTTTAGAAGGTTTTTAAGTTCGGGACGTTAAATACCGTCCCCTTTATATTTTTTAATCCATAATTTCCTTAAACGCACTAATAAACCTAAACTTTAACTTCCATATCTATGTTACTAATATTTACCAAACTTACTATTTTTAGTAACATTAACGCTTTCCCTAAAATATGTTAATGACGTTTCTAATGATACTAATCATTAAATATGTGATACTATATGTTTCGCTAGTGTTTTAAAAGCTCAAAACATCCCGAAAGCGTCTGAAAACTCATTTTACTATTCACATCAGCACCTATATTAATTATTTTGTCGAAAAATGTTTCAAGTTTTATTTGACTATAACTTGGCCGTTTTAAGTCCGATTTTAGTGTCCAATATATGAAAAACTATCTACTCGAAACGAGGTCTCCAAAAACTACCTTTACGCATAATGAAAAGAATTTCTAAGTCAACCAAAACCTTAAAAAAAATTTGGATCAGCAACTATGTATTTCATAAACGCTTTCAAAAATCACACCAAACTTCACAATAATGCCTAATCTAGCCTAATCTCCATTCACAACTAATCCACAACAAAACCACACCTAAAAATAACCTAATCCCTTCATTTCTATTGTTGCAACTCACTTTTCAACTCACCTCAACAAGATCATAAAGTCATAAACATGTTACTTCCATTTTTATAAAAGATGTTAAGATGTTATTTCATTTCTTTTAGAAAAATTAACATAAACACCATAGGACTTATAGATCTATGCAAGAACATAAATATATGTAGAATGAAAGTAGAAATAAAAGTATAAGTTTCAAGATAAGCTTACAAATATGATGAACGAGCTTAAGAAAACACAAAGATGAAGACAGAATACTTGGATCTTGAAAAACCCTAAATAATAACCAAACCCTAATTTGTAGATCTTGAATTAAACCCTTAAATCAATGAACCAATACTTCAAACCACCTTAGATGACCTTAGAAATGAACCTAGTATGCTTGGATCTTGCAAGAAATTAAATATATAAAAACCCTAAAAGGGGTGTTTGTTTGCCGTGAGCAAGGAGAAGGAAAGAAAATAGATAAGAGATTTTGATGAGGCTAAGAAATGAAGTATGACCTAGTGTGTGTTATAGTGGTGTATTTATAGGACAAGAGAGAGTTTAGGGTTTTCTTGGTTTGTAGTATCAAGTGACTAACACACACAAAAGAGTGTATGTGTGCCTTGCTCGGTCGAACACAACCACAAGGACCAAGGGGTTCAATTTTTTTTTGGATCATGGTTCATTCTTCATGTATAATAGCTAGTCAAACATGGTCAAATGGTGTAAGTATGCATTTGTCTTGACTTGGATGGTTATGTGTGCATGAGATGGACTTTCTCATGTGTCACTTTCATACACATGCATGGGATTTTCAAAACAAAAATGCATTTGATTTAATTTCCAAGCTTATGGTTGTTTTGGTTTGGTTTAGGTGTCCGAATTTATAAGGGGTGGGGGGACATGAACGAAATTTTTGACTTATCAACACGAGATGAACGATAACTAAAGTTTACACGAAAAGATTTTGGGTTTCCGGGGTTTTGTTTGATCAAAAACGCGAAAAACATAAATTATACGCTAAGACGTAAAAATAAGTATCGGAAGTGATCGTAAACTATGAAATACTTAAGAAATATAAAATAACTCATATAATATCTAAACTAAACAAAATCCGAAGTCGAAACGCGTCCGATGTCGCTTTTCAGATTTATGCGGGTTAACTTCCCGGTAAACTGCTAGATTCAAACGTAGCGTATAAAAGTCAAAAATAATGATCGAAAAAGTTTAAAATATTGACCTGGAATTTACGGGGTGTGACATCCTTCCCCCGTTAAAAGAGCTTTGTCCTCAAAGCTTAAGATGTATCTTTAGACGCAGGTGCAGGGTTAGCAAAAAGATAAGGATATTTTTTCTTCATTTGGTCCTCGCGCTCCCAAGTAAACTCAGGACCTCGCCTTGAGTTCCAACGGACTTTTACAATTGGGATGCGGCTTTGATTTAGTCGTTTAACTTCTTGATCTATGATTTCGACCGGTTCTTCAATGAAATTAAGCTTGTCATCAATCTGGATTTCATCCAACGGAATAGCTAGGGGTTCGTCGGAGAAACACTTCTCCAGATTGGAAACGTAAAAAGTATTATGAACCCGACTTAATTTCTCTGCGAGTTCAAGTCGATATGCAACCGTTCCTACTTTAGCAAGGATTTTGAAAGGTCCAATATAACGAGGATTTAGCTTCCCCCGTTTTCCAAAACGTATCACCCCTTTCCATGGCGATACTTTCAACATAACATTATCTCCAGCTTGAAATTCCAATGGCTTACGTCTCCTATCAGCGTAGCACTTTTGTCTATCACGTGCTGCTTGAATATGCTTCTTTATTTGGATGATCTTTTCCGTAGTTTCATGAATAATCTCTAGGCCAGTAAGCTGAGCATCTACAACCTCAGCCAAACAGACAGGCGATCAACACTTTTGGCCGTACAACGCTTCAAACGGTGAAGCTTTGATACTCGTATGGTAACTTTGTTTAGAAAACTCCATCTAATGTAGGTTCTATCCCAACCTTTTTCCCTAAATCAATCTCAACTAAATCACGCAGCATGCATGTCCTCTCAAGGTTTGGAATGGTTCTCTACTCCTACCCTTGACCGTCTAGGGATGATAAGCCGTACTCATATCCAATTGAGTACCGAGAGTTTTGTTTAGCGATTGCTAGAAATGAGATGTAAATTTACTATCTCGATCCGAAATAATCAAAACTGGCACACCATGTCTTGAGACTACTTCCTTTAAGTATTGTCTCGTCAACTTTTCCATTGAGTCAGTTTCCTTCATTGGTAAGAAATGAGCAACTTGTGAGCGATCAAATAAATTACCCAAATTGCATCTTGACCCGACGACGTCTTTGGCAACTTAGTAACGAAATCCATTGTAATGTTCTCCCACTTCCATACTGGGATCACAGGTTGAACCAACAAACCGGATGGTTTTTGGCATTCGGCCTTGACTTTTGCACAAGTCAGACACTTACTAACGTAGGTGGCAATCTCAGCTTTCATATTTGGCCACCAATACAGTTCTTCAGTCCTTTGGATACATCTAGTCCGATTCCATTATTGAGTCGAATACTTGACTTAATCGCCTCGTACATACTCAAGTATCTTAAGTCACCCCAACAGGGTATCCAACTTTTATTCCTCAAACATAACGTTCCATCAGCACGGGGCTCCAAATTCTTAATCATACCACCCGAATCTTTGGTTCCATAATTCTCTTCCTTCCTCGCCTCCACCTGAGCGTTTAATATTTGCATGGGAAGGTTTAGACCAATTGTCAAAACCAAGGCTCGAACTCGTAGTGGCTTAATCCGTCCTATTGCGGCTCAAATCATCGAGCTCCACCAGCGTTTCGCCTTGTCTCGATTGATAACTAAGTTTTTTCACGAGTCTTCGTAGTCACTCAACAATTCCAACCATCTACGTTGTCACATGTTCAACTCTTTCTGATCAAGAATAAGTTAAAATCTCTTATGATCAGTGAACACAACGCACTTCGTGCTGTATAAATAATGTCTCCACATTTTGAGAGTCAAACACTCACCGCACCTATTCTAACTCATGTGTAGTGAAATTCTTCTCGCGATCTTGAGTTGGCGAGATGCGTAGCAGATACTTATTTAGCCGACGCTCACTTTCATTAGAACCGCTCCCAACCCCTTGCGAGAAGGCATTACAGTATACCACAAGTCTCACATCTTCGGGACAGCCAAGATTGATGCACTAACAATTTCTGCTTCAACATTTGAAACGCAACTTCTGCTTCTGTAACTTCTGCCTTTTTGGTCCATTCGAACTTTACATTCATCTAAGTCAATTTTGTCATAGGTTTGGCAATCTTCGAGAAACCTTTGATAAATCGTCGGTAATAGCCGACAAGACCTAAAAATTGACAAATTTATGTCGGAGTCTTGGGCGATGCCCAATCCTTGATTGAATCAATCTTAGCTGGGTCCAAGTGAATGCCTTCCCTATCAATTACGTGACCAAGAAATTGTACCTTCGACAGCCAAAATTCACACTTTGAAAACTTGGCGTACAATTCTTCCTTCTTAAGCAACTCCAAAATTAACTTAAGATGTTCTGCATGCTCTTCCTCGCTCTTGGAGTAGATCAAGATGTCATCAAAAAAAACGACAACGATATTATCTAAGTATGGTTTACACACCTGATTCATCAAGTCTATGAATACCGCCGATGCGTTTGTCAGTCCAAAAGGCATGACTTGCAAATTGTAGTGGCCATAGCGAGTCCTAAACGCCGTCTTTGGAATGTCCTCGTCACGAACTCTTAAGTGGAGAAAACACAGACCTCAAATCGATCTTCGATTTAAACACTTGATCTCCCTTGCCACTGGAATCCCAAATAATCGTCGATCATCAGAATGATATCGATTCTTCACAGTCAGCTTGTTTAGTTCACGGTAATCGATACACATTCGAAAGATCCATCTTTCTTTTTGACAAACAAGACTGGGGCTCCCCATGGTGAGGAACTCGGTCTTATAAACCCTTTGTCAGAAAGTTTTTGTAGTTGAGTGGACAATTCTTGTAGTTCTGACGGTGCTAATCTATACAGGGCTCGTGCCACAGGAGCAACACCTGGGACCAAGTCGATTTGGAATTCAACTTTTTGTGTTGGTCGTAATCCTGGAAAATCTTTTGGAAAGTCCCGTACAGTCGGCACATCCTCAAGTCGCTTCTCCTTCGACTTGTCTTCAGTTTCCTTCTTCATAACTTGTGCCAGAAAAATTGGGCAACCTTTCTTAATATACTTTTGAGTCTTAGTGCATGATATAATGCTTAACTTCGACTTCTTTCCTTTGCCAATTCTATCACCTTGAACTATCAAAACTTCATCTCCATAGGGAATCCACACAATCTTCTCATCACATACAATCACCGCATGATAGGCAACACTAACCAAATCATGCCGATTCATGACGACAAAACTAACCCATTTCAATGGACACTATGGGATCAAAATATTAAATGGGTAACCTAACAATCCTAACGTATAGCCTCTAAGCACGGTATTAGTTTCAGAAGTCCTTCTACGGCTAATTCGACAGAATAGCTAACGTCTAAAGTGTCGGGGATTATATCAAGTAAGGTACTAAAAGTAGTCGACACAAAACTTCGATCGGTACCCGAATCAAATAATACAAAAACATAATGGTGGTTGAGAAGAAACGTACCCGTGAAGACATTGGAATCGGGGTTCACGTCTCCTCCACCTAGCACATATGCCTTTCCTCTTGCTTCACCAACACCACTCTTGTTTCCAGTTTTGTTTCCACGGTTCTGATCTTTCCGCTTTGGGCAATCACTCATGTAGTGTCCTTGCCTTCCACACTCAAAAAAAGTTAAAACTCTCTTATTCACTACTTGACCCCTCTGATTGGAAGTAGTGAAATCTGTAACTTTACAGTCCCTGGTCAAATATCCAACCTTTTTGCACTTCCCATATCTCACAGTGCATGGCTCTTCATGATGAAATTTACACTTGTTCCAGAGAGGTAGCGGTGCATTATACACTTTCCTTTCATTGTTGCCAGCCGCGTAGGCTCTTGCTACATTCTGACCTCTAATATTCTGTCTTTTGTTTAGTTGTGGCTGCCCACGGTTGTCCTTCTGGCTGCTATCAAACTTTCTTATGTTCTCAGCATTTTTCAAGCATAACCTTTTAACTTTTGATCCATTAAGTTGTTAGCCATACAGACAGCATCTTGTAGCCTTGTAGGTTCTACAGCAATCACATTTCCCTGGATATTATCCGAGAGACCTCCAATAAACCTCTCAACTCGGTCCTCCTCTTCGGGAACCATCTTGGTGCACAACATGGTAAGCTCTTGGAATCTTTAAGTATAAGCAGCCAAATCGTTGTTCTTCCCGATCAAATTCCACAGCCAGATTCCATCTTTGAATTTCGTCCATTGGGTAGTACAACTCATCCATTACTTATGAGCTAAAATCCATCACATGGAAAATTAACATCAATCTCCAATAGTCATCTTATGTGATTCCACCAAGTTAGGCAATAAACCATTATATTAACAGTGTGCAAGTAACATACTTGACTTGGTATTTCTCTGGCCAGTTACCAATATGGAATACTGTTTTTATCTTCTCAAACCACCTTATCAACCCGACAACTCCTTCAGTTTCCTTGAAGTTGAGTGGTTGACATTTCATGAAGTCCTGGTACGTACACTCTCAAACAACAGGCCTAACATCTCTATCATTATCATTGTGATTTCCATTTCCATTCCCTCCTCCATTTCCGTTGCCATTACCGTTTTCGTTACCACCCTCATCATTACCATTTCCAAGTCTGATGTTCCTGTTAGCTTCGCAAGTTTCTAAAGCCTCTGTTACGCGTCGGTTGATCATTTCCTCAATTGCAGCAGGTGTCATTCTAGAACGAGTGTTATTCATTGTTCTAAATTACAAGACATCACACACATGGTAGAATTTCCCCCCCGTACGCTATAATAACCACATATAAAATAGGTAAATAAGGTTTATAAAGGAAAACCTCTCAAACCAAGTTTGAGCAGGCATGTCCCCCAATGTGGTTTCTTGGCGCCTGGGACTACCACCTAAACCAATTTCCTGAGGAAAAGGTTCATTAGGTATTGTTGACCTTTTGCCTTGTTCAAGGGCATTCGGTTAGGATCTGTATTAGGGTTGCTATATAAGTGTATGCTATACAACGAATCATTACCCCTCTCCTTATGGACAATCTCATCAGCTACAGGGGTCTGAGTAGGAGATCTAGGCTGAGAAACCATAGATTCCTGTCTGATAGTTCTCCTAGTTGTTGGTGAAATTGGTGGTTGTGAGGTTGATGGAGCACTGGTGGGTGTGTGATGGGACTCAACTGGGTGTGTTGATCCTTCACCCTGAACAACTGGGCCCTAAACAATCATTGTTGGAAACAATGGAATGTTTACCCTAGTATAACCCTTTGAAGCCCTCTTCATATTGCTAAAAAGTTTTTGAGTAAGGGCAGGAGCAATATAAAGTTTAGTATGAGGTTTAAGCAGTCTCTTTTGCTTGTTCAACAACACTTGAATAAATCTTGGATACTAAGTTTTTCACCATACCATCAAAAATCAGTTTTGAAAAATTAAAAGTCCTGTTAGTGGCCAAGCAAATAATAGCAGTTGCTATATTGCTACTAAATTGTTCCCAAGCTGTTTTCTTAGAACTTAGACAATGAAGGATGGTATGGATCAGAAATCTCCACTAAGGGGAAAAGTGTCCTTTTTGAAAAGTCAGTTTGTCAGAAGTGGACACATACCCCATAAGAGAAAGTTGTTCAAAAATTTCAGTAGTTGGCAAAGAACTAATACCATCAGCATCTGCTAATTGGAGATGCCTCCTAACAGATGCTTCAGTAACAGTCTTAACTGTGCCATCTATTGTAGCAGTTATTTCTATTTCTCCATTATCAAGTGTTTTGGCAGTAGCAGTTTGCCAAAACTGTTTGATTAGAGAAACATAGATAGTGGGATTAGCAGTAAGAGCATACCTTATTTGACTAGCATTTAGAAAGTCCACTATCTGGTGAAATTCGTCACCCTGCTGGTTTCTGTAAGTAGGCGACCATGTTGTGAGTATCACAGAATTCCAAATTCGCCATAGTTTGAGAAAAGCTTGATTAGGGTTCTGGGTTATGATTGTTTATGAGAGTATGAGGGTTTGGCAAAGGCAATTAAGATAATATAGACAACACTTAAGATTTTGATTGGACCGACTGAGTACAATTGTTTCTTTATTGAGAAGTAACCTATAAGCGAAGTAGTTGGCTGAAATTATGCAACGGCTATATTTAATTATGAAAATTCTGTTATGGCCCAAACAATATTAACGGTTACCTAGCAGTATTAAGTTTGGCCTAACAGTACTAATATTTAGCCTAGCAGTACTAACTTTGGCCTAACAGTGCTAATATTAAGCCAAGCAATACTAACTTTACCCAGCAGTATTAACCCAAATTTTATTTCAAAACAATATTGTACTCAAACTTTTGAAGGGATTAAGTGTAAAGGAAGACACTTAATCATTTTGGTTGCATTTAACCTCTGGTTGTGTGAGAACCAATGATTTCAGTATAAATACTGCCTGTGTACAGATAGACTCATTAAAAGTACCTTCTTTATAGGGTTTCCAGCTCAGTGGCAGGTGTTACCTCTAACACAAATGTATTAGATTCACGTTTGCTCGCTGTTCTCTAAACTAGATATCCGTATACTTACACACTATGCAAATGATAAATCAAATGATAGAATGGTAAAGAGTGAGTTAGATCAGTTACTATCTGACTAACTAAAATCCATTAATTCATGTTCAGTATATCCTATGCCCAAATGCTTCATTAGGCTCACTGGCAGACATAGGTTTGATTTCAAGAAAAGGTTTTAAAAGACTTCCTAACTCAGGTGTAAACTTAGCATTAACCCTTGTCAAGTTATCTCTAAATCCTCTCTATCACTAATTAGTGGCAAACTTCACAAATGGTATCACCAAATCCAACCATACAACTTTGCTTATCCTTCAAAGGTTAGTCCAAATCCAAGAAAACACAATCCAGAGCATTTACCTCTTAACAGTATTAATTATGACTAATAGTTTTAACTAGCAGTATTAAGTATAACTGACAGTTTTAGTTGTACTTAGCAGTTTGAATTGATACAACTAACAGTACTAATCCTTTACAAAACATTACAAAGACACAAAGAGATTAAAACTTTAAGGATTTAGCATTCTAATACTTACAACCAAGTACTAGAACCTTCCAACATCTAAAGCTTTTGTAAGTAAGTCTGCAAAATTGTTATTCGTGTGTATTTTAACCACTTGAATTAACTTTTTATCATTGTAGTCTCTTATAAAATGATGTCTAATCTCTATGTGTTTTATTTTAGAGTGTAAAACAAAACAAAAGGATTCTTACTAATCATATAGTACTGTTATTGTCAATATAAATCAATTGGTAAAATCATAAAATTATAACCCAAACATCCAGCTTTGAATCTGAATCCAGAGTACTTGTCCACAACAACTAGCAGCAGCCACATATTCAGCTTCAGTGTAGAAGCGACTAACGCCAAGTTTGGCTTTTTGCACTGCCAAGATATTAATCGCACCCTAGCAGAACTGGAAAACCTCCCTGTGTAACTTCCTATCCAAGCTTGCCCCAACATAGTCACTATCAGTAATATGCCACAAGTTAAAGGAAGAATCCGTTCTAGGATACCAAAGTCCCAATTTAGGTTTGGCCTTTTAGTTACCTAAAAATCTTTTTCACATCACGCATGTAAGTGTAAACCTTAGGTTGACTTGGAATCTGGCACTAAAGAACAGTAAAAAACATTGCACCATACTGCCAAACATAATGACTAGTCTAGGATGATTAAGATACATCAATGATTCCAATCATTGACCAGTGGAGATAAACAGCAACAGAATCATCACCAACTGAGGTCCTCTTAAGCAATGGCTTTTTCTGTATCCATTAGGGTGCTAGTTGTCTTGACATCTGTGAAACTAAAACTTCCTCAATATCAGCTACATAAATTATCCATGACTGATAAATATCCCACTTCTTTCTGCATATCCTTGCAACCCTAAGAAGAAAGTGAGTTCTCCCATAGAACTCATTTGAAACTTATCATGCATTAGTTTCTCAAACTCAGTACATAACTCCTTCTTTGTAGAGCCAAAGATAATGCCATAAACATAGACATGTACAAGCAAAATATCCCCTTTTTGCTTCTTGATAAACAAGGTCTAATCTATCTTTCCTCTGTAAAACCCATTGTCTAATAAATACTTGGCCAAGGTTTCATACCAGGCTCTTGGAGCTTGATGCAAACCATAAAGTGCTTTCACCACCTTGTAGACTTTGTCTGGATAGTTAGGATCTTCAAACCTTAGAGGTTTACACACATATACCTCCTCTTTAATCCTACCATAAAGGAAAGCACTCTTTACATCTATCTGATACACCATAAATCCCATAAAGGAAGCATAGGATAAGAACAGCCTTATTGCCTCAATTCTTGCTATAGGGGCAAAATATTGGAGCTTTTTAGTATATCACTATTCATAAAGTTTACTGTTTTATTATTATTCTTCTAAGTATAAAAGAGTATATTTTGCATACTATTTAGTATTCATAAAGTTTCTATCATAGTTGTTTTGGATTTATCCAAAGTAACTTAGCCTTTACAAGCTAAGGAATCGATCTTAAGTTGGGATCAACAAGTGGTATCAGACCCATGTTCTGAAACTTTGATCTAGAAGAAACTAACAAGAAGAACCCTTTACTCACAAGGAAGAGATGAATCTAGAAACTATTCCAACCACTACTACTGCAAAGTTTCCCATTCTCAAACAGGGTGAATATGATATGTAGAGGCTAAGGATTGAGCAATACTTTCAAGTACAAGACTATGCTCTATGGGATGTCATAAAGAATGGAAACTCAATTAAAAACCACAGCTCAAGACAACAACAAATGCTTGATGGTAACCCTTCAACTTCACAATACTAGGTTCCTGTAATCTACATGAAAAAAGGTTTAAAAGAAGATGATGTGAAGGCAAGTATGTTTATTGATGCACTTTTCTAATGAACATCTAATGACATTTAATATCAGTACAGAGGATGGCTAAGACTTATTTGCTGCATAACAAACAAGATTTGGTGGTAAAGAAGCACAAATAAGACACAAAAGACTCTTCTAAAAGAAAATGTATGAGAACTTTAGTGCTTTAAGCACAGAGTTCACTTGATCTCAAAATTAACAGCTCAGAAATTATAATAAGTAGTTGGCTATAACTTTGGTGAAAATATTTCACAAGAAGATCTCAATTTGAATTTTTGAAAATCTTCCTCTGAGAGGAATAACTCATGTTGTGAGCCTGAGGAAAAACCTGACTCGACATCATGAGCTTTGATGATCTCGACAACAATTCAAGATTGTTGAACAAGAGTTAAAAAAGAACTGCAAGCTCCAAGCTCAAGCTCATTCTCCTAAATATGACTTTTGTGTCAGTCCCCTACATACTAATAAGTTAATATTGCCTATGGAGTTAGTACTGCTAACACTCAAGTTAGCCCTGCTAGCACTCAAGTTAGCACTACTAGTACTCAAGTTAGTACTGCTAACTTAAGTGATGCTACTTTTTATGCATTTTTGGCCAGTCAACCAAACGGGTCTCAACTTGTACATGAGGACCTTAAACAAATCCATGAAGATGACTTAGAAGAGATGGATTTAAAGTGGCAGTTAGCATTGCTGAGCATGAGGACAAGAAGGTTTTTCCAGAAAACTGGTAGAAAGATCACTATCAATGGGAGTGACACAGCTGAATATAACAAGTCCAAGGTGGAGTGTTTACCTAGGAACCAAGATAGCAAGAACAGGAATCAAGACAGCTCTAGAAGGACTTTAAATGTGGAAGAAACTTCTTCTAAAGCCATGGTGGCTATTGATGGAGCTGGTTTTGATTGGAGCTATATGGCAGATGATGAAGTCCCTACAAACATGGCTCTTATGGCTTTTTCAGACTCTGAGGTACATAATGACAAAACTTGTTCAAAAACCTGTCTAAAAAGCTTTGAAACTCTTAAAACTTAACTTGATGATTTAAGAATAGAGTTTAACAAATCTGAGTTCAATTTAGCTACTTATAAAAGAGGGTTAGCATCTATAGAAGAGCAACTTGTCTTTTACAAAAAGAATGAGGTTATTTTTTGTGAGCAACTTGCTGTTCTAAAAAGAGATATCTCATATAAAGACTCAGAAATTAGTATGCTTAAAAGTGAGTTAGAAAAGCTTAAGCAAGAAAAAGAAAGCAATCAACTTAAAATTGAAAATTTTGATAATGCTTCTAAGAGTCTAGACAAATTAATAGGGAGTCAGATAACTGATAAAAGTAGAAAGGGTGTGGGGTTTGTAAGCTATAATGCTGTTCCACCTCCCCATACAAGGTTATTTTCACCCCCAAATCTTGATTTGTCCTACTCTGGTCTAGAGGAGTTCCAACAGCCTAAGTTTGAAGGCTATGGACCTAAGACTAGTAAGAGTGTTAGTAAATATATTTCTAATGAGGTTAGGGAATCTCCTGATGCCCTATTAGTAAGGAGTTGGTGTCAGATATAAAGTAGAGAAAAAACAGTTTTTCCAACTGTAGCTCAAGATAGAATTTGTTAGACCTAAACAACAAGAAAAACCAGTTAGGAAACCAGTTAAGTATGCTAAAATGTATAGGTCACAAAGTCCTAGGGGAAATCAAAGAAACTGGAATAATCAGAAGTCCCAACAGCTAGGAAGTGACTTTGTGATGTACAATAAAGCTTGTTTTGTCTGTGGAAGTTTTGACCATGTGCAGGCTGACTGCAATTACCATCAAAGGGAAAGGGTGGTATCTGGGAATAATTATACAAGGGTGAATTACAATTATTCTGCTAAAAAGGCTCACCCTAGTGCTCACAGGAACATGACTTTAAGAGCAGTTTTAATGAAAACTGGCCTAAAACCACTTAATAATGCTAGGACTGTTAATATTGCTCATCAAAAAAACTACAGTTTATAGTGCTAGACCAATGTCATGTTTTTCTAAATCAGCACAATCAACTGTAAAGAGGCCCTATCAAATAAGAACAACATTAACTAACAAAAATTCTAGCCAAAAAGTTAATACTGCTAAGGGAAAATTTTATACTGCTAGGCCAAAAGCAGTTAATACTGCTAGGCCAAATTCAGCAGTAGTTAATGCTGTGAGGGCAAATCAGGTTAATGCTGTTAAGGCCTCAGCATGTTGGGTTTAAAGACCTACCAAACTTAATAATGTATCAATTACTTTGAAGAAACATAATTATGTTGATGCACGAGGCAGATCCAAGTTAGTGATGGCTTGGGTCCCCAAAGGAAACCAATTTCCTTATTTTTATGTGCAGGGTCATCCACAAAAATAAGATCAAGGCTATGTTGACAGTGGATGCTCAAGGCACATGATAGGGAACATGTCCTATCTCTCAGACTTCAAGGATTTTGATGGAGGATATGTTACCTTTGGTGGAGGAGCCAAAGGAGGGAAAATTACTGGTAAAGGAACTCTTAAAACTAGTAAGCTTGATTTTGAGGATGTGTACTTTGTCAAGGAGTTACAGTTTAACCTTTTTAGTGTTTCACATATGTGTGACAAAAAGAACAGTGTTCTTTTTACTGACACTAGATGTTTTGTTCTGTCTCCTGACTTTAAGTTAGCTGATGAAAGTCAGGTTTTACTTAAAGTTCCTAGAAAGAACAATATGTACAGTGTTGATATGAAGAATATTGTTCCTAAAGAGAGTTTAACTTGTCTTGTTGCAAAGGCCACACTTGATGAATCAATGCTATGGCATAGGAGGCTAGGTCATGTAAATTTTAAAACTATTAATAAACTTGTTAAGGAAAATCTTGTGAGAGGTTTACCTTTAAAACGTTTTGAAAATGACCAAACTTGTGTTGCTTGTCTTAAGGGAAAGCAACACAAAGCCTCTTGTAAGTCCAAGATTCAGAACTCTATTACTCAGCCTTTATTCATGTTGCATATGGACTTGTTTGGTCTAACTTTTGTGAGCAACTTAATGAATAAGAAATATTGTCTAGTTGTCACTGATGATTATAGCAGATTTACTTGGGTTTTCTTTTTAGCATCTAAGGATGAGACTAGTGGCATTCTTAAGAGCTTTATAACTGAGATAGAAAATCTAGTTGATAAGAAAGTAAAGATAATCAGATGTGACAATGGAACAGAGTTCAAGAATAAAGTTATGAGTGAGTTTTGTGAACAAAAAGGCATTAAGAGGGAATATAGTTGATAAGTGTAAATTACACATGTCCATTTATGCCTAAAATATCCAAAATAAACCCAAAACAGACCAAAAATAGCAAAAATATGCTTGTATTTGTGTTTTGTGTGTGCAGGTACGGATATATCAAAAATCACAAGAAAACAGTCAAAAACGAGCAAGCACGGACACGAGAATCAGAAGAGTACAAAAAGAAGCCAAAGAACAAAAGCCGGAAGCAAAGCCTCAGTCAAATCCAGTCAAAGAAAAGTCAATCATTGGTCAACAAAAGTCAACAAGACCCATAATATTCCATTTTAACCCTCAAAGTTTCACAAAAGTGCAAAAATAGCCCCTCACCTCTAATTGGGCCTTACCCGGATCCTAAAGCCCAAAACCCTAGCCCACTTATCTTTATATAAAACACAAGGGCTTAACTTGCAATTTTCGAAAGTAAATTATAACTAGAAAAAGGAAAAGAGAACACAAGGGCCATATTTGCAAATTCACCAAAGTCCAACAGTTTTAACTGTCGAAAAAAGGCGCGAAAGGTTTTTACTATTCACCCATCGTCCCCATCTTTACCCCACAATCAAAACAAAGGGCTTTTGAAAATTAAAGGGTGCGATTGTCTATTCAAGTGGTCTAGTATACAATGGCAGGGTCATTAAGGTCAAATCAAGGATTACTTAAGCCCTCTCTCAAGGTCTTGACATGTCATCAATGGAAGAAGCATAAATTTATGTGGGTTTTGCACTAAACTCACTCACAAAGGAAGCACAAGCTGCCACACAAAGGAATGACAGCTTGGCAATCCTTGAGTGCACACAATATGATCAAACGGCTATTAATCATTTGAAAATGATTAGAAGATTGAAGGGATGAGATTAAAGATTGGAGAGCAAGGCAAGAGGGTCTGGAAGCTTCACCAAAGACTTATAAATAGGGCCTCACTCTCACACACACCCACATCTAGACGTAGCTTAATTTAGTTATAGCTTAAAATTTAATTCTTAGCTTAATGTTGTTTTAATCTTGTAATTTTCCTTTTAAGTATTGTAAGAAAGCTTTTTATTAATGAAATTTAGTTTTTCTTAATCTCTCTAAGTTTCTTTTTCATAAGCTCTCTCATTAAGCAAACTCAATAAGCTAATAAGCTCTTAATAAGCTCTTTCAGTCTATAAGCTGAAATAGAGCTTAATCAATTCAGATTTAATCCTTTCTAAACCTTAAAACAGTATAACTTACATTTATCATGGATCTTATTGGAATTGAGCTTTTGGAAGGGGATCTTAACTTGGAAGAGATCCCAAGGACTTTACCCTAGCTTATCTAATAAGCTAGGGAGCTTGAAGCTGCCCTATTTGGGAACCTCTTGTTTAGCTAGAGGAGTTTGTAAGTTCTCTTTCATTTCCTTTTATTCTAGCTTTAAATAGTGATTTCTTTGCTTTCTATATTCAGATCTGCTTATTTGCTTATTAAGCTTGCTTATTGTTGCTTATTTGTGTTTTATTTAGCTAATTAGTCTCAATAGTTCATCTGTTTTTGACTTTCTTAGTTTGAATCATAGTTTTTCATAAAATAGTCTTAAAAACCTTGAAAAAACCAAAAATAGGTAAACTAGCTTAAATCTTAGATTACTGCTTATTTAGTTGTTAATTCATGCTCATTAGGAATAATATAAACTCTGCATTATCTGGTCTTAAGTTTTTGATAATTAGATTTTCATTTCATAAGCTTAATTTGATCTGTCACTTTTTAAAGGGGTGTTTGGTTTAAGAGTGTTTGACCTCAAAAAGTCAAAACTAATTGTGCATATTGCTTGAGTCACTTGTGTTTACCTTTAAGACAATTAGGAAAAGAGATTTTATAAGTTAGATTTTGAAAATGAAAAAGTTTGAGCTTATATTAAGTTTGACAGCACCAGGGGATTTTTCTTAAAATTTCACTTGTGCAAATTTAGATCTAAGCCCTCAAAGGCTTAGATCTTGCTTGCATTGTGTTTATACACTCCATTTGAGTGTGTTTTAGTGCAGGATTTCCCTTAGGAAACCTGCACTAGTAGATTTGCACTTGTGCAAAAAGCAACAGTACTAACAAGAAGTTAGTACTGTCACTTTTAGTTTAGTCCTTAGTTAAGTAAAAGTAGGATTTAGGTTTTTAAATTCAAGTAAGATTAAGTTTAGCTATAGCTTATTATAGAATAAGTCTTAAATTGCATTTTCTAGCCTATTCACCTAGTTAAATTTAGCTGTCAAAAGTCATTCAAACTCATAAAAGCCAAAAACAGTTAGTAGTAGAATTTAGCTTTTAAGTTTTAGATTCTAGCTTTAAGTAGTAGGTTTATTTGCTTAAATTAGTTGCTCTTAAGTTGTTTGATAAGTTTACAAAGGCTTATTTGCTGTCTTTGCTTTTAGAGCATTTTAGCTTATTTTGGTTTTAAGCTTATTTTCTAGATTTCTAAGTTTGCTTGTTTCCTCATCATTTTCAGTAGCTTAAAAGTATTTCCAGCTTAATTTTTTTTTCCTTCATAGATTAAGCATCTCATAAGCTTCCTAGAACTCTTTTCCTTTTCCATTTTGAGCTTAATTTGAGCTTGATACAAGCTTCTAAGTGAGAATAAACTCAAAACCCTTCTCACTGTGACAACAGCTTATATAAGCTGTTTTAGAGCTTATAAGTTAGTTTTAGCTTATGTTTCCTTTGTTAAAGTAGCTTATTTGTGTGTCTTCTATAAGTCCTAGTATTTAGTTTTTCAAAAAAAGTCAAAAAAATAAAAAAGTGCAAAAAAAGGGTTGCCCACACTCGAACCCATGACCTCTCAGTTATAGTACCAACGTGTTAACCAACTTGCTTTAATAGCTCATCCGTCATTGTTTCTTCCTTTTAAATACTTATGCACGTTTTCATTTCCCTTTTTAGTAATAAGACGTAGCATAGTTTCGCTTATTTCGTGCTTATTAATTAAGCTGAGTCATTGGTTTTAATTTTCCTAGCTTCTTAGTAACCTTCTTAATTTTCCCTGAATTTTTGGTAATTTTCCATTAAGCAGATTAATTATTATAATTTTTCGAAATTAAAAATCTTAAAAAATCAATAAAAAATAGAAAAAAGTTTCAGAAAAATACAAAAACATAGTTTTTAGTTTTATAAAAATTAGTTTTAGGTTTACATCCAGTAAAATTATTTTCACACTGTTTAGATCTTAAATTTCATTTTTGAGCTTTTATTTTGAATTTTAAAAATAGTATTTTAATAATAAAAATAGTTAAAAATAGTTTTCTTTACTTTTATAATATTTTAGACTTTTCTAAGCTTAAAAATCATTTTTTCAAATTTGTAGTACTTAATTTGCTATTTTTTAAGATTTAATTAGATTAAAATAGTTTTTAATTCATAATAAATTCAAAAATAATCAAAAAAATGTTTTTCTTTTTCCTAAAATTTTCTTTTGTCCTATCTTAGGTTTAGAAATTTAGTTTACATTTTTAGGAGTTAAATTTAGGTTACTTGCTTAATTGTCGCGTTTTACTTGTTTCCCGTAATTTGTTAAGTGCTTTAATTGTTTTTTAATTGCTTGTTTTAGAAAACCAAATCAAACTTCGAACCCATTCAGATCAATATCCAATATCAAGCGAGGTTTCAATTTCTCAAATCATTGAGAAAACGACCCGGGAAATCATACTTCCCGGTAAAGATACGTATATTATATATTATATATATATATATATTTTTTAAAGAGTGAAAATTTCCTTAGGGAATTTTCTTAATTGCTCTTGTTGAAATATTATATTATATATAGTGTATTCTTTACCGTATCAAATTTTTGGCGCCGCTGCCGGGGATTTGAGTTAACGAATATCTCGTTTTGTTTTTGTTGATAAGATTTGAAGATCCTTCGTCCTCGAAAGTTTCATTTTTGTTAAAAATTTTCAAAAATTCAAAAATCCAAAAAAAATCATAAAACATAAAAAGTAAAAAATACTTTTCTCTTCTTTCTAGTATAGCTATCATATAAAAAAATATCAAAAATATAAAAAAATTGTCCTTAAAAAAAATTTAAATAAACAAGGTTGGTAAACGAACACCAACAAAT